>OX638366.1:9304267-9598744 GCA_951812935.1 Hermaeophaga mercurialis
AAAACCGATTAAATGCCCAGTGCTACCCACTGAGAACAAACCATTTATATACAGGTTGGATAGTATTGGTCCCAGGATTGTTCCCTGTGGTACTCCATATTCGACCGTCTTTTGGTCACTTATAACTTTTGAACAGCTGTAAACAATTGTTTCGAATACCGTATCCCTCTAAAGTACTTAGAAGGAAGTGGTTAACACTGTCGAAAGCTTTTGACAAATATAAGAATACACATAAGCATGGTTTACTCTCATTTAATACACCATACGTGTCTGTTGTTAACATTAAAATTGCATCTTGTGTTGAAATATTTTCCTTAAATCCAAACTGATTTTCTGACAGAATTTAATTTTTATTGATAAAAGATGTAAGTCTGTTTTTTTAGAAACATGTCAAATATTTTAGATATCTAAGTTACAAGTGATATAGGTCTATAAATACTTCTATCAGTTTTATCGTCCTTTTTATGTACTGCTGTTATAATTGTAGTTTTAAAACAGGTTCGCCATATGCTATTTTCCAAGTATTTTTTATTAAACATGTTAAAAGATGTATAATATATTCTAAAATCGATATTTATACTCACTACTTATATTATCGATACCAGCAGCTTTGTTCATTTTTAAATTATTAACACGTTTCAATATTTCATCAAAATATGCCGGAGGTAAAATCATAGAGTTAGGAAAAACTATGTTGATACTATTAATTTTTTGTGCAAGCATTTTCCCTATTTCGGCAAATCTACTATTGAATTCATCAGATATTCGCTTTGGGTCGGACACAAGGTCACCAGATATATATTTTACATTGATAATATTATCAGTTTTCTCTTCTTTATGAAGAATATATTGATGTTACTTGATCGAAAGTTCAGAATAGAATGTACGTGATCTTTTAACGGTCATCGATGGCGGAATTGAATTGAATTTTATCCAATAGAATGTGCAGAAAATCATTATAGCCTGATAAGGACTGCAAGATCGTCTGTTATGAAAAAAATTAAGAGAACTGAGATAAATATATTATTAAATTATAACTGTTTCTACCTTTAATTTGGAGTCTATCCCTAATAAATATGAATATGAATGATTATCTTGAATTTCAATAGTATTTTTAATAATTTTTTTGTTTTGTGTTAATTTCAGTGACATAAGATTAACAGATTTTTTATAAGCGTACTTGACTTCAAATTATAAACATTTAAACAATCATTTTCAATATATATATATATACACAACACAGGGACCCGTCGATTTTTTATCAAAGGGGGACACTTTTTTCCGGTATTTTCGAGTTCGCTGCTTACACCTCCAAGCGAGGGTAACAATCGCCCCAAAATACTTAAATGGCATTAGGGGTCGAGTAAGGTATCATTTTAAAGCCCTTTCAATTGTCTTTACAATAGTCTTTAAATTTTAAAATTCGGCCTAATGCCTAAAATGATTGAGCTTCATAGATTTAATTGTTTATTAGGTAATAATTATTAAGGACATTGTAGATATTTCTTGTTCTTGATTTCATATTCTTCCAAAAAATCAACTGCTTTATTTTTGTCACTTATAGGAAGTACTCCCACTATTGTTTCAATTGTACTGTTAAGTGTAGGTTTGTGTTTGATGTCAATGAGGTGTTTTGCGTAATGTGACTTATCTGGTTGTTTTATTCTATAAACTCGTAAATGTTTGCTGTATCTATTTAAAAATTTCCAAGAGTCTGGCCGATATAAAAAGTATTACAACCCCGACAATTTAACTTAAAATACTTGGTTGTTTTAATTTAGGAATTTTGGTTTTTACATTTAATAAAAATAAACCTACATTATTATTTATTTTAAAAAATATTACAGATAATGTTGCCCGAGATATAATTTTTAATATTTTGTTTGAAATATCCCAAAAATATGTAATTGTTGTGCATGATCTGTTGTCTTTAGGTTGTTTCGGAAATATAAGGTTAATGACAACCTTTTGTTCCTTTCTATTAATTAACTTTTTTATTAGAGGAAATGGATAATTATTAAAGGTATCGATTTGTTTTATTATAATAATTTCCGTTTCAAAATCATCGTTACTCATTAGTATTGAAAAGGCTCTATGTATTTTTGAATTATAAGCTACTAATTTATGTGATATTGGGTGATTTGAGTTATAAAGGATAGTCATATTTGTATGAGTTAGTTTACGATAATCTGAATATTGAAGATTAAAATTTACTCTTTTTATAATTTTATCTAAGATAATTATAGAACTTTTCGCTTCAATTTCAACGCTAAATTTTATTTTTGGATGTAAACTGTTAATAAAATTAAAGAAAACATCCAATTGTCTATCACTACCTGTAAAACCAGCCAAAACATCATCAACAGAACTATAGCAAAACAACACATTCCTGGAAATATTTGAATAAAAAATTTTTCCTTCCAAATTATCCTTAAAATACTTACCAAAATTGGTAATATTATTTGTAATATATTTTCAAAAATTCTTCCATGTGAATGTACAACATTAATAACTAAATTCTTAGACAAAAAAAAGCAATAACCAAATTTTAATTAATAAAATTGTAAACCTGTTTAGTTTTTCTATCAGTCAAAATTAATTTGTTTTTAGTTATAAATGTAATATTCAAAATGAAGGATTACCAATGGGTAGCCTAATATCACTAATATTTTGGTAAATACTTTTATTATAAAATGTTTAATTCAAATATTATTTCCAAAAACAAAAACAAAACAATGTTTTTTGTAAATTTTACATAATTTTGTACGTCACCTTTCCATATCAGATTTACTAATTACTCTGTATTTGTTATGAGTAGATTGTAAAATGCAATAAAGAAATACAAAAAAAAAAAAATAATTTTGTACAAATACTATAAAAAAGATTATGCCTGTAAAAAGTCGATTAACCTATACAAGAAAAAATAAATTTAAAAGGGCGTTAGAAAAAAATCGAGGAAAAACACTTTGATTGAAATTTTCGGAATTCAATAAAAAAATTAAAATTTTCGAAAAACTATATTACTTGTAGAAAAGCAAATAATCTACCTAATTATAATAATATTTTATATTAGCTTTTTGTTCTATAAAATTTTAGCCTTATTTGTTTTATTCCAAGTTTTTAATATACGTTTAATGTTGTAATACCAGTGTCTTCTCTAATTTTATCTATGCGTTTTTCCTAATGTTTTTACTTTTTAGTAATCTTTTGTTTTTTTCACTAGTTTGGTTTACTTATTATTAGCTCCATTTTTCTATCTTGTATTGTTACCCTTAAATAGTTAAACCTTCAAATATATACATTTTTAATCATTTAGTTTTCTCTTTATATTCTAATTTATAGAATTCTCTTTAATTAACACGCAGCTTCTCGTACTTTTCTATCTAGTTTCTTTATTGTCAAAATTAATTCCCTCAATAATAAGTATGCATTTATCAACGATATTATGGAAAAAAAAACAAATAAAACATGTATTTCTACAGATAGAGCTGGTACAAGATTATTAACAACACCAAATTGAAAAAAAAACAGGAAGTTACCACTTCACTTATAAAATATATTATAACCCTTTTTCCTCTCCTTACTTAAAAAAGAATGTAGGTGCAGCTGATGGACACCAAAGATTTTTATTTTTGGATTTGGAAAAGAATTAGAGGTGCTGATGGAGATTTTCTCTTCCTCTTCACATCTTGAATCTTCCACTGCCCCAAATATGCATTTATCCACCAACCAACTGAAATTAGTTGGATCTAAGTATATATGCTCTTGCTTGGTCTGCATGCATACTCACTTTTGTTGCCAAGACCTACTCAAGGCCTTGTTAAGTATTGCGCCTGAACTATTTGAATCATAATGTGGTTGAATATTTAGACTAGCCTAACCTTTCTAATGACACTAACAGTTTTTGTTTACTTCCAAACTACACACAATACTTTGTGCTTATTCTAATATAACAAAATCAGACCTCCGATAGCATAACTGTTACTGTCTAGACCAATTATACAACTATCATCATCATCTAATGCTAGCAAAAACATAACAAAAATTTCCTTGAAAATTGAAGAGAAGTAATCCCAATCCCCAATTTTCCTTACTATCCTTACTCCTTCTAGTTCTGGTCTTCTTATTATTCTATAAAAAAGCAAGTAGATCCTTTTAGTGGTAGGAGGATTCTTCTTTCCATCCATATCTGGATCCTCCATCACCCCAAATAATGATAGTAACTATTAATTACAGTAGCTGTCTATATTTATCCAATAGCCTTTGTTGAATTTAAATAGATAACATTACGCTTTACTTATTATGGATTCGACTGATAATGAGACTAAATATTTAGAATAATGATACCTTCCTAATGACAGTAAAAACCTCTACATACTTCTAAACTACAGAAAAGTACCTCATAAAGAGAAACCTCTTATAGTAAATCTATAGCTATAGTACATACCATGTCATCACACAGATTCGTGCAGCAAACGCTGTATAGAGACAACGCTATATTTAATTTATTTTCACGAAATTTTTCACACAAAATTCTATACGTGTAATGAATCAGCCGAAACCCAAACGTATTCCTTCTCCGCAATATTGTATTCGTCAAGTTAAATACCAAGGTTCAAGTACTAAAGCTTTTTGTAACTGTTACAATACCCCTAATTTCTAGCATCCCAACCCTTTTTGATATGTAACCGCACATCTCTAGTGTGACAATGAAATTCCGAAACAGCAAGCGAGTATCAGAGAGTTTGCGAGTGATACTTATCGTCAACACAATTAGATTTAATTACAATTTTACCATCAAAAACAGAAGAACAAGTCGATCTAATTCCAGGTTCTCATTATCTCCGTATTTAAGTTATTATGCTCTTTCCGTTTGTCAGTCTGGTAACCTTGACCCAGTATCAGCCTCTTAATTAATCATGCCATGCCAACATTTAATAAATGATTGATGCAATTAGGTCAATAAGTTTACATAACAGAGGTCATGGCTTTGGGCGATCCAGATGATATATGGAGAGAAAGCTATAATTATATTGCTTGCAGGGGTCTTCCAGTTATCCATAACTAGAGATAAAATTTTTGTTAAAATAAACCCACTTCTAAAAGACTCTTTTTAGCGAACAATACTTAAATGTGTGAAAATTGTATAAGGGAAAACATGGAGCCTTCCACTAAGTTTTCGCGCTAATAAGAAATAATTTATACTTGAAAAGTTACGCCGCCCATTGCGGAAGTTGATTAAAACTCTGTTGCGGGGGTCATCCGTGGAGAGCAACTTAATATTTTACGAAGCTATTTGAAAGTTTTCTAATCACGGTTTCATTCCAATTAGCTGACGGTTTTGGATTTGACCCTTATCCCTTTACTAGTATATGCTGCGTGCCAGACACCAATACAGGCTGCTACCCATAAGTTACAGTAATTATTTAAGTACTATCAAAGTATTTTTTATAATAATGAATTTAATGATCTTCTTCAAAGTATCACCATCTAAGTCTACACAACATTATCAGTATTTCCGTCGTGAAACACTCCTCATTGCTAGATGTTTTGGCCAAATACTATTTTAAGTTTGCATTATCTTGATGCAGGAACCAGTCTTTGTTTCGTCACATTTTTCAAATAACTTTCCTACAGCTTCAGCCATGTCGTGTAAAATTTTCTTTCGGTTCTAGACGATAATTTGAAGAACAGTAATAATCGTATTTGGTTTAATGTAGAAGGCCTATCTTCATCGTTTTCAACGGTCTTGCAACCCTTATAAAATGTTTAAATCAATCCTGGACCTTTATAAAAATCGCTGCTCTCTAAGGACAGAATATGAGCCATCTAGCAGCGGAATATCGTACTACGATTTGTTCGTGCATACCATATATTTCTGGAACTTTTGATGAAGAGGAATCTGTTTTATATTTTTATTTAATTATTGGTCAATTTGGACGACTTGAAAGTGAAAAAACGAAATGGATACTTGAAGAGTAAAAGACAACGTTTAAAAAACCCTAAAAAATAGAATTAAATACAATAAGCATTTAAAGTGAACCAACTGGTGGAATAGTAAAATAAAATTACTAATCATAAGAAAAATATACTCTACACTAAATGAGAAGCATGAACAAAATAAATCTAGTAAAAAAGTTATCAAAAACACCAAGGTAACTCCTTGAAAGAATTTGATACATATACTATTAGATAATGAGAAAATTTAGAGAAGAATTAAAATATTACAAGAAAAGAAAATATGAAAAATAAAAGCGACAAGAAGCAAAAATTACAAATTGGAAACAAAGTAAAAGGAATAATAGAAATATGAAAGGAACATTATGGAAATAAATTGGCCAGACAGTTGATAGAGGTGGAATAAAAAAAATAGATCTAAATAAACAAATAGAAGAAATTTGAAGAGTGGAAATCGAAACAGCATTATATGAAATAAAAATTAAAAAAAAATGAAAAGCTCAAAGAAAGAAAATCAGAATCAATAAGAAGAAAAAATGTGTTCAATCTTCATTGAACTGAGAGTAGCATTCAACACTGTAGGAAAATCTTGAAAGATTTGAAAATTTTAAAAACACTTATAAATCCAAAAAAACACGAATAAAACAGTAAATCTAAAGTCTACTCATTAAGATAAAGATCAGAGGAATTTGCAACGAGAAAAATAATACAATAAACGAAAACTTATTGTTAGAAAAAACATGAGATAAAAATAATCATAATGAAAATGACATATTTAAAAATAATCATAATGAAAATGATATATTTAAAAGAATAGCGGGCAAAACGTAAAATTAAGTAAAAAATGAAGACACACAGTAGTTAAACAAATCATGAATTAATAATTACAAAGATCAGCAAGAAACAAATAAGTTGATGCTGATCTTTAGCAAAATTCATAACCAGTGCAAGACCAGTGCAAAGAAATGGAACCAGAAAATTAAAAAAAAAACACTAAGAAAGACCAAGGAAGAAATTGATTGACAAAATTGGTTGCAATGGAATCAAGGGAAAACTTGGCTCCCAGAGGATCAGAAATCAAAACAAAAAGCAAGAAGGTCACTATAGCAACACCTCTAATCTTATTTCACTATAGGTTGATCTAAATTAAGTAAATCTTCCTTTTTAATTGAATTGTCTACGTTTCTTTTCTAAAATAAGTTTCTTAGAATCGATGAAATCGAATAAATAACTAGTTTATAGGACAGTATGTTATAAAGTTCAGTTATAAAATTATTTAATTTTAAACAAAGATTCCACTCTAAAGTAATTAGATTATTAGAGTACAAAAGAATCTGATCGAAGCTAGAACTACAAAGGATTATTTATTTTCCTAATATCAGATTCTGTATACTGGCTTAGATGTTATAAAAGGCCGGTTTTGATCATAAAAGGTTAAAATAGAAAGTTCAAAGGTACGCAAAAGAGAATAGAAATTACATTATACGGAACAGCAATTAAATTATGTCAAAACAACATATATCCCTAAAAGGAAGGAAACCACAATTATTTAAATATTAATGTAGGTTATCAACACTTATTGTTAGAGACAAGCGGAGAAATTAGGTACGGTTAATTATTAAGCCCTATATATTTAATTACATTATCTATTTTAGGCACAACAAACATCTCATAACATTCTAATTTTGTTTCGAATTATCTTTTCCTATTTTTAAACCGAATCACTTTTTTCTGGTTCAACTATTTATAATGACTTTATATTCCCTTGTTTAAATTATAGCAAATTATCGAAAAATAATTTCATACTTCAAAACAGGATAGCAGACTGGCTAAAAGAATAGTAATGAGAAGAAAAGGAGAAATAAACAGAAAGTTACAAGACCAAAGACGTATTAGACACCTGCTTCTAAATCATAAATTTGTCTATAAAAAAATTACAATTTTTTGTTGATATGGCACTTTTCAGTGGAGAAAAACTTTTTAGTTTCTAACCGCGTTGTATATAAAAAGTGACATTATGTTTATAATGAAATTTAAGCTTTTGGATGAAGTAAGTGAATTTTAATAATTTTTAAGAAAAATACTTTTAGCAAACAAATTTCGTAAAGAGTGATAAAAAATTTTTGCGTCATAATTTTCTTTGGTCAAAAATAATTTTATGAATAATTTTTATAATTTGACAGCAAAATATGTATAATTTTCATATACAATCAAATGTAAATTTTGTCTTTTTATTCTACTTTCGTTACATTTACTTAACTATAAATACTAAGAGAAATCGCTTTAATATGAAACAATTTAGTTAATTTACCCTTTTTAAGGATAAAATCGATTGTTAATACAATAAATATACAAAATAAATTATCTTATGTGATATCATACAAAATATTTTAATTGTAAATTTATTTTAACGTTACTTATTAATCTTCTGCGTTAGACCAAAACTCAGTTTTTTACATAAATTATAAGGGTAAATTACTTTTAATTTAACAAATTTAACCTGTTGAAATTAATGTTTCTTCGAAGATATTCGACTTTTATAGAAAAATTCTAAATTTCTTAAATTTCATTACAGTTCATTGATATAATTTTTATTTATAATTGGGAATCTAATCTGTTGATTTCAACTTTTACCAAAATTTCCCGTTACAAAATATCATTTTCAGGATTCTAGGATTTCTATGTGAAGTTGTTGATGTTAGGCCCTGTGACGATTTATTTCATTTCTAATTACGTTTCAGCAAAGGTTAATTTGCCATTTTCAGGTCTTGTCTAATTTGGTAGTAAAAATGGTTTATAGATTTGCCGAAATGTTGCACAAAAAATGAATAGTACTAACATAGTCTTTCCCCAAAGGCTGATTCCTAACTCTATGATTTTACCTCCGGCATATTTTGATGAAATATTGAAACGTGTTAATAATTTAAAAATGAACAAAGCTGCTGGTATCGATAATATAAGTAGTGAGTATAAATATCGATTTTAGAATATATTATACATCTTTTAACATGTTTAATAAAAAATACTTGGAAAATAGCATATGGCGAACCTGTTTTAAAACTACAATTATAACAGCAGTACATAAAAAGGACGATAAAACTGATAGAAGTATTTATAGACCTATATCACTTGTAACTTAGATATCTAAAATATTTGACATGTTTCTAAAAAAACAGACTTACATCTTTTATCAATAAAAATTAAATTCTGTCAGAAAATCAGTTTGGATTTAAGGAAAATATTTCAACACAAGATGCAATTTTAATGTTAACAACAGACACGTATGGTGTATTAAATGAGAGTAAACCATGCTTATGTGTATTCTTATATTTGTCAAAAGCTTTCGACAGTGTTAACCACTTCCTTCTAAGTACTTTAGAGGGATACGGTATTCGAAACAATTGTTTACAGCTGTTCAAAAGTTATAAGTGACCAAAAGACGGTCGAATATGGAGTACCACAGGGAACAATCCTGGGACCAATACTATCCAACCTGTATATAAATGGTTTGTTCTCAGTGGGTAGCACTGGGCATTTAATCGGTTTTGCCGATGACACCGCTGTCGTTTACAGCGACGATACGCGGCGTGCCCTAAAAAACAAAGTTGAAAGTGATCTCAGTAATATAAGAAGTTGGTGTGACAGCAAAATTCTAACACTTAATCTAGATAAGACTCAGTGTTTGCCTTTTTCATCTACGAATAACAATATTCCGAATTTTAAACCACTGGAAATAACAATAAAAGGTAAAAGTTTCCAGATACATCCTGTAACAAAAATAAAATATATAGGAATAATCTTGGACAACAATTTAAAATGGAATCATTACCTTATGTATGTAATTAAAAATTGCAAAGTATTTTGTACAAATTTAAATATCTAAAAAACTACATATCTTAGGAACATCTAAATATGATTTACTTTTCTCAAGTAGAAAAGCCATTTGAGATATGGAGTCCTGGGCTGAGGCTGTGCTCAAAAAAGTCACCTCGAACCACTAGAAATGTTGAAACGCAGGTTCATAAAAATAATATTTGTTAAAAGTCCCAGACATTCTTCAGATGAGGTTTATGAAGAAAGTGGATTGTTCGATCTCAGACAATCTTATTATTTGGCAGTTGCAATAAAATATCATAACATAAAGCATTCCGTAAAACTTTTAATGTATAACTACACCACTCGATATAAGAATCACTATTTCCTACCTCAAATGCAGTTATACCAACGATATTTCTGGTATTTAGCTCCAAAGCTATTTAACTCTATTCCTAAAACCGTTAAAGACATAAATAATTTTACCAGCTATAAAACGAATTTAATCAAATTTGTATAAAGCAAACCACGACACTATTTCAGAGAAAACTAGACATTTTTTTATATTAACTATCAAATATATCTCTTTTCTGTTTTTTTGTAGGTAGGTCAAAGAGAAAACTAAAAAATCTCGTATACACTTTATCTTTTGTGTCTCGTGTTTTGTTCTATATCCTTTATCTTCTCTTTTTTGTCTTTTAGCTAGATTTGATTATTTATTTAAATTTTTGGATGGTTTTACAGTTTTAACACTAATATTAGAATTAAAATATTTTTAGAAACTTGATACAAATATGAACTGTATTGTTTTAACAGAAACTTGGAATATACTACAACCTGAACTTTATAACATTCCTGGGCACAACTTAATATACAATAAAAGGTACTATAATAAAAACGATGGTGTCAGTATATACTTAAAATCTTGTTATAAATATTATTTTCATTTTACGAATATATACAATACCAGAGCAATTGAACTTTTAATAGAATTGAACGGTCAAGACAGCATAGCAATAACTGCGATGTATCGTTCACCGTCAACAGATCCGTATGAATTTAATATTAGCACGAGAGTATTTTCAGAATTACAAACATTTTAATGCTTCCTATTCAATACTTAAAGCGAGTCTCGGAAAACACGTCAGTCGTGCATTGACCATATCTTTATTAAATCTGAGTATGACATTACAGATACCATAATGCCACTCGTGATAAAAACTAGTATCACAGACCACTTTATACATTGTTTTTAATTCAAAAACAATAGAAAATAAGATTAGTACAAGAGATCAATACAAATACTATTTGAACTATAAAATATTAAAAGACTATACAGAAGACGTAACCTGGGACGATATTTCTGTTATAGAAGACGTGGATGATGCAACAAATGCATTTATTAATATTGTATGTGATCTACTAACAAAAAGCACTAAAAGAAAAAAACATAAAATATGTCCTTGGATTAGTAACGGAATACTAACATTAATAAACAAAAAAAAATGAATTATTCAAACAACCTACAACTAAAATAGGAATATAAAACTTATAAAAACAAGGCAACTAACTCTATAAAATCCGCAAAATTTAACTATTACCAAAAATTAATGAAAATAAATATAGAAAGTAACTCTTATAACTCCCAACAACTTTGGAATATAGTAAATGAAATCAGTTGCAATGAGCATATAAAAGAAGAAATAAATTCAATAAAAAATAAAGCTGGTGAGATAGTTCAAGAACCGAAAGAAATTGCAAATATTTTTAATAATACTTATGTGAATATATGACAAAGTTTAGCGGAAACAATAATCCCCAACCAGACATATAAAGCTCCTCGAAACATCTTATGTAATTCCTTTGTGCTACTCCTAGTATCTGAACCTGAGATTCAAAAACATATTAACTAACATAAACTAACAAATGTTCTGGTAATGATAATATTGCTAATTGATAATAAGCTGAAGTTATAAAACACATTGCAAGGTAAATTCTGAAACTCTTATGTCATATAATAAACTTAAGCTTCAGTTCTGATACTTGGCCATCTGCGTTCAAAGAGACTATTGTGAAAAAAAGGGGATAAATCAGAAGTAACTAACTTAAATTTTACAAGAAAATATGAATTCATCTCAGAAAAACAATTTGGTTTTAAAGAAAATACCTCTACCCAAGATGTTATCATCACGCTCTCTACAAAAATAACTTCCACTCTAGACGATATTTTCACGATGTTTTCACTTATTGAGTAACTATATTTATTTACTTTAACAATTCTATTTTCAGTAAATTGTATTTTCCGTAAATAAATATTATTATGTGTGTATTTATATTTTTTGGCTTATTTAGAAGTTGGAGCCCAATTTAATTCTAATTTCTCCTAATAAATTTTAATATTAACATTAAATTTTAAATTCATTTTTCTCAGTACTTAACACGAGGCATTTAAATAACACCTCTTTAATTATATTACAATATACATAATGTCAACAATGTCAACAATGCTCTGATTACAAAATAACACAAGTAAATCCAAACATGCCGTGACAATTGAATGCAATTATCGATAATATTTCCAATACTATCAGACGCTTTCACGTGGAATTCTCTTTTAGAGACATGTATGTGTGTCTGATGAAACAATCTAATCAGAGGCTTGCTTGTTTTACTAATTTTCACGTGACAATAAACAAAAGTTGATCCCGACGGACAAGAAATAATACACTTGATCAAATATAAATTGGAATTGTGTGTTTTCACGTTTTCTCTATGTAGGTCACTTTCTTAAAAATGAAAAACAATAATATACAGCAACATAAGATTATAAAAAGGTTCTTGAATGGAAAAATTATGGAACAATCAGTAGAAGAAAATTGGATACTTTTATGAGGATATAATTATGACAAGATAAATATCTAATAGGTGTTCAGTTTATTAACTAAAGACTACAGGGTGGCCAAACAAAAATGAAACGGAGCCATTATCAGGAACTGCGTCAACATTTTAGAAAAACACAGGGACCCGTCGATTTTTGATCAAAGGGGGACACTTTTTTCCGGTATTTTCGACTTATCTGGTTGTTTTAATCTAAAAGATCATAAGTGTTCACTATATTTGGTTTCAAAATTTCTAAGAGTCTGGCCGATACAGAATCCTAACATTTTAACTTATAAATACCTGACTTTTTAATTTAGAAATTGGGTTTTATATTTGTTCTACAAATCTACAAATTTGTTACTTAAATAAAATACGAAAATTGTCAAAATAGATAAAGAAATTGATAGTGACATTCTAGCTTTTAAAAATATTAAAAGCTAAGTTCCAGACAATGCATCACGAAATCAGATAAAAGAGATCCAACACAAACTATTTCATATAAATAATAAACGAATTTATCGAATCAAGAAACTTGGAAATTCTTAATAGAGATCCAACTTAAAAGTTTTCAGATAATGTTAGGAAAATAGTTAAGCAATAAATTATCATTTTTAATGACTATGAGAAAAAGTATATATTTCAAAAAATCTTCAAGTACCAAAATTATATGGTACGATTAAATTACATAACGGTACAAAACCAATTAGGCCTATAGTTTCCTATGTCAATACACCGAATAATAAATTAGCAGAAATGCTTAAGACTTTATCTAATTGCGATTATATATTAAAATATTCAGTAAAAAACTCTTTAGAATTGATTCCAAAACTTAGGACATATAAATCAAATGAAAACAAAATTACTTTCATTTGATTTTAGTATTATGTTTTCAAAAATCCCTCCGTCTGTCAATGGTAAGTAAATTATTTGGTTTTTGATGATACATTCTATATATAAAATGAATGATTGGCTAGTTCAGTATTACCTATTGTGGCCAATATTTTATGGATAATTTGGAACAAAACATTTTTAATTCAAATATTTCCAAAAATATATTGTTTTGGTATAGATATGTTGATGATGTTTTGGCTGATTTTACAGATAGTGGTAGGCAATTAGATATTTTCTTTTATTTTGATATTAACTTATTTCCAAAAATAGTTTACTGTTGAAATTGAAGAAAACAACATACATTTCTTAGATATAAATATCAAAAGAGTAAACTGTAATCTTCAATGTTCAATTTATCGAAAACAAACTAATACAGATATTATTGAGCTTTTTCAATACCAATGAAAAGAGATTATTTTAAAACCGAAATAAATTTAATAAAACAAATATCTACCTCTAATAATCATCCCTTACAACTAATAAATAGATTGATTAATAAAAAAAGGAAAAAATTGCCATTAACCATATATTTGTAAATCAACCTAAAGAAAACAATTCATACAAAATTATTATTTATTTTGGAAATATTTCAAATAAATTATTATTATTAATCTCGAACAAGACATCTTCAGTAATATCTTTTACAGTAAAGAATAATGCAGTTTTTAACAAACGTAAAAACAGAAATTCCTAAATTAAATAAATCAGATTCATACTATCTATATTGGCCAGACATTTTGAAATCGCATACAGTGAACCCTTACGATCTTATAGATTAAAACAACCAGATAAGTCATATTATTCAACAAAACAATATAAAGAACAATGTATTCTTTCATATATGCGATAAGAAGCAATAACTTCATTTTTGGAAGAATTTAAAATAAGGAGACATCTGCGATAACCTCAATATATAATACTAAATGAACAAATAAATCTGAAAAGTTCATCGTTTTTAAAATATCTTCTGTCCTAATTTTAACCAAATGAAGAATGTTGTTGATTAGGTCATTTTTAATATAAAATCAAGTCTCTATGTGAAACGCTTGTCAATTTCTTATATTCTTATCGAAACAATCATTATGTATAAAACATATCTACGTCTCCACTACCAGCCGACGTTTTAAAAAGTACATAATCTTTAAGGGAAAAATAAACTTTGTCTTTGAAAAGATAGGATTTATCTTGTACTTCTTTACCACCTAGTAGACACTTCATCAAGGACAAGGCCGTGAAGGACAAAAAAATAACAATCGTCAGTAAGGGACCCTGAATCAATTCTTTATAAAGACAAAAGTATTAAAGGTATTTTTGTTTAATAATTATCATGCGTTGGTGATTTTCGATTTTGTCAACGAAATTAAAAACCCGGAATCAATAATCCACTCAAACTTTTCGAAAACACGTTATTGTGAACAAAACGGTTATGACAGGACGTTAATGGCTTTTCAAAAGGAAAATTCAATGGAAAATTGAGGCGTTAAACATGTTTTATATTTTGGCATCTTATAATAGTAACCCTATGTATTGTAGTATATGTTTGACTTTATATTGTAATTAATTGTATTGTTGACATAAATTGTAAGATTTGAAAAAATTCCATAAGATTAGCTGTCAAATCATAAAAATTATATTAGAAAGATATGAAATCATAATAATGATAAAAATTTGACAGAACTGTTTTCGTAAAAAATAGTTAGATTGGTTACTTTGTTTGATAACTAAATAAGTCCATTTATTTGTCACATAACTTCACTTTTTCATAACATAAACAAGAATGATTAAAAATATAACTGCATAGTACACATTTGTGAATGTAGTGTTTTTCCTCACTTTGGAGTGAGAACCATCAACATTTTTTTCATTTTGGACTCATGAGAGTGAATAAACACCGAAAAAAATAAAAAACCTAGTTTTTTTGAAAATCGAACTATTTGTCTGCTTAATTTTGCACGTCTTTATAATTGTACAAATAAACATTTGGTTTTGAATTTGTTGAACAAAAGAGTTGATTTATGAAATTAACAAATTTATTGAGTTTAATGATGGTTGTGTGAAAATATAGTGGCGGGACATTTGAATTTTAAAATTTGTTTTTTGTTATAATTCTCAATCATTTTCTCTTTTAAGTTTTTTATTGTGTCGAGCTATTTTATTTATTTTTGTTTTATTGCCTCAAAGTGAAAAGCTGTTTGCACTTGAAAACAATGGTGTACATAAAATATATTTCTTCCGCATTTTTATTTGGTACACGAGATTATTTAAATATCGCACTGCGAGAATACAAAAGGCACGAAGTTTTTTACTTTTATCTGAGGCCTTTCAACTAAAGAAATCCACGCATTGTGCACGTGGCTTTCAAATATCGGCACACAATGCAGAGTCGCATTAAGCATTTACTCTGAATTTTAACTTTAATTTTATAGTTATAAATAATGATAACAGTGCTTTTCAGGCTCTATTGCAATTAAAATTGACAAAACAAATATCACTGACTAATGAAATTGACGAAATACAAAAATTAAGAAAAAACAAATTTATTGAAACTTATTAAAACTAGAAGTTGGAAGAAATAATTTCTAAAAGTAAAATGCGCCGTTCTTTTTATTATAAAAAAAGTTCATTACCTTCTTCTTCTTCTGTTTCATGATTGTTTATTAGTGGTTTTTAAACGAATGGTACCAAAATAATGCTCTTGGAAAGTCCTTTAATACTGAAAAGATTTTATCTTTGTTAGTTTGATGACTTTAATGTCCGGAAATTGAATAAAACATCTATCAAACATCTATTACAATATTTCTCAATACGTTGATGACACAACTTTTTACATCGAGTACTTTTTTTGCGCAAACTGTTTTGCAATGTAGATGGAGCCACTCAGCAGAGTCGTTTTTACTTTTTTTTCAGTTGTTGAATTGAAGAGTGGGAAATCAAATTTATGGAATAGAAAAATATGTAGAAATAGAAGAAGATACTACAAAAAACAACAATGGAGAAAGAATAATCAAATTAAAAATAGAAAACGATTTAGTGACAGAGAACACTAAATTTAGACACTGGGACGTACACAAATGTTCTCGAAAATAACCGAGCAAATCAGTAGACTATTTTCTAATCAACAAGAAAAAACTAATAAAAGACATAAAGGTATCAAGACAAACTGAACTAGAAGGCGACCACTTCCTACTAGAGATGGAAATTAAGGAAACATCTAATGAAAAAGAAAAGTGAATGAAGAAATAAAAACAATAGGTTAAAATATTAAAAAATCCGAAAAACGTACCGGGAAATAACGAACATCAATGTTAAAGAACGGAAATAAAAAATCCTAGAAGATGGAGCAACTATAATATATAAATATTATTTTAGAGATCACAAAACAAAGCAGTGGCATATTAATTAAAAACCAAAAAATAAGGAAAACTAAATGATGGATCGAGGAAATGACAGCTATAATAATAGAGAAAAAGAAACAATAAATAAGATATCTAAACATTAAAAGGTCAGAAGATTACGACTAATACAGAGAAAAAAGAAAATAGCTAGAAACAAATTTAAAAGAGCTAAAGGATGTGAGGAAAAAAGAACAGAGAACTATAGAGAAAATAAAAAAGTATTCCACAGAGCAATAAAACAATCAAACAAAATGAAAGAACATAATATGAAGAGCATTATGGATAAAGAAGGAAACATTAACAAAAGAAAACCACATTATGGAAGCATCGAGAGTATTTAAAAGAACTCGCAGGTAATAAAGGAAATAGATTAGATAAGGAAAAATATGAGATGGTTCAGCCATAAAAAGTTGAAAGCAAGGAAAGCATCAGGCAGCGATAATATCACATTAGAAATGATAAGATTCATGTGTATAAGAGAACCAACCAAAAGCATAAATAAGATACTCGAGATAGAAAACATAACTCAAGGAATGGTATAAAGAAATAATCATACCAATACATAAAAAGAAAGATAAGAGACTGTAGTAATTACAGAAAAAGGATGTTGACAAGAGTTCTAGGAATCTGTTAGAGTTTTTGAAGATAGAATTAGTAAAATAAATAATAAACAGAATATTAGGGAAAAGGGAAAAGCATACAACATCTGACTTTCATCCTAAAACAAGCTAGTGAAAAATATATAAACAAAAATCAAAAGATGTAACCCCGCCGGGTCCACACATTAGGACCAACATTGACTCCGGCACCAACGTTGATTTGTTTTTCTTGAAGAGTCCACACATTGGGGCCAACGTCAGTTACCTACATGAAGACCCAACGTTAACATGTCTCATGCGGAAATAGCAGTCGGTGCGTTTGTTGTTTTAAGAAGTGCTTATAATTACATTTTGGAAAAGAAAAAGAAATCACCGCGTAGAAGAAGATGGTGGGCTATAACTATTTATAGGTTCCGAAATCAGTTTTTATAAAAAATAGTATCACAATGAAATAATTTCTGACTTTGTCAATGTAGTAAGTGTTTACTTAATTTGTGTGCTGAACACATAAATTAAAGGGGACCTCTCATGGATAAAGACGTGGTTTTCTTAAGGGCGTAAGAGCAATTTGATAAATATAAACAAAAGGTTTCCCACAATATAATAAGTTCTTACCAAAGATACTCTTAAGGGGCGCTTATGGAACATAGACACTAAATAATCTTCCCCCACGGTCGGATGAAGACCGCTGATCTCTTCCCCATAGTCGGGGACCGCTTGAATCCCCTGAGGGGGTCCTGCCAATGTAATCGTCTCCTATTTATATTAAATAATGTTTATGTTCTTGAAAAGTAGTTCAAACGTAGAATATAACGCTCTTTTGAGAATATAAAACGATGTTTACTATACAAAACGATTTCTAAATATCAACTTTATCTTATCGACGAATTTTTTTTTGACGTCTTTGGATTTAAGCTATTTTCTAGTGTGCAGTATTTTCGAATGAGCATTTTGAAACTGGTTTAAAATGACGTCATAAAATTAGGCATTGGAAAACGTTTATGTTTATTTTTCAACACCAGGTTGTCTCTTAATATGTAATTTCTAAACTGATACAAATATTTTCAATTTTTTTCATTACAAAATATATATATTCAAGAGAAAACTAACTATAAAATATTTTAGAAAATAAACTATAAAATATTTTAGAAGCAATATATTACCATATAACCATAATACAAATTTTAATCTTCATCACTTGATTCATGTTGTTTTTACTTTATTTCTGAGAGAACCATTATTTTTTGGTATTGTAAATTCGTCGCCTGGAAGAACATCATGATTTTTGAAAGTTCTTCTTTCCCCTCTAGCTGTGCTTGTTTTTGAATATTTACCAAGTATTGTAGAGTGTCCGTTTCTTTTTTCATGGGTTTTGATGTTTTGCAATCAAATTGGGTATATTTTGAGGTTACTGGAACTGGATCAGGTTCATTTTTTTGATCTATTAGTAGATCTACAGCAGCAGGGTCTATTACTTTAAAAAGATTCACTTTATGTTTGCCACCAAAAATTTCATGGATCTGTTCAAAATATTTCGGAAATGGCAATAGGTGAATTCTCTGGCAATCAATGTACTTTATATATGTTTTCTGGAGATTAGAAAATTTTTGACTTACTTTGTCTCTACCCTCTATTCTGTTTCCTACATAGAACTCCATGTCATTTAATTTTCTGACGATTTTACTCGACAACTCATTTTTATGGTCCTAATCAGTGGGATTTTTTAAGCTCTTCCATAAAGAGCAAATTGTAGTATGTTCCGTTGAATAATTTGCTCCTGTGCATTGAGATTTCAGGACCATGTAGTAACTATCAGCATATTCCGAATGTTAAAGTTGTATACATCTTTTAGGTTACATGTAAATATTTATAGTTTATATGACTGTAAATGGGAGAAGTTCCACAAAAATTTAAAAAAGTGCTGGATGTCACCTATAAGTACTTGTCAAAAATACTTGACACATCTGAAGGAGTTCGTTGTATTTGTACAATTTTCGGGGATATTTTAGAAAACCCGAGACAATTATAACATGAATTTATATACGTAGCAGTGCCGTTTAAAGAATCATTTGTCAAGGATTACTTCAGTTTAATGAAACACGCTTGAGTAGTAATTATCCTTCAAGAATTAATCCAGGTCTAGATTCATCATCAAATCAAGGTCCAGAAGGAAAAAAGAATCTTGTGCGTTGTCATCTCATAAATCTGCCCAGAAGATAAGAGATATTTTAAATGATCGTGCGGAATATCCAGTTCTCCTAGAGCTGCGAAATACCTATCTGGGTCAAATTTAAAACGGACCAACTGACAGGAAATCCGTACAACGGTCTACAATTCGAAAAAGCGGGAACAACCATGTAAATCCTTTGGGTCTACGCATTAAAGAAGAAATAGCCAATTCAAAAAAATCTTACCAGCAAAGTATTGCAAATTATGAAAACTGCACAAAGACAAAAATTCGAAAACACAAAAAACAAAACTTTTTATGACACAGAACACTTATCAATACCAGGTATGCCACCAAAAATATCTTACGATCAAACGTCAGATGATATCGATAAAATTAACAAAACTGAAGGGCAATGTTATAGTTTCATGGAAAAATAATGAACACAGCAAAACATTCAGGTAAAACAGGATCGTTGCTCATTTTTTGTTTCAAACGACTAACAATTTTTATTTTAGTAACAAAAACAATACGACCAACTGCGATTGAAGAACTAAAATTGACATCATTAGATTCAACAATAACACTTAAGTCAAAATCAAGGTCTGAATCAAAACAAGAAGACGAGCTAGAAGATGAGACTACAAATACTACATGAAAGTCTAAATCGTTGAAGTTTTGTTGAGATTTTTGGACTTTTTTTTTTAATTAATATATAGAATAATAAATCAAGAAATCTCTTGTTTTACTAATTGTTAAGAAAACGAAGAATCGTTTTAAGCGATGATAAAAATCTAAAGTCGAAAAGCAGAAGACAAATAAGGAAGTAAAGTCTCAACAACAAATATTCAATTATAATATAACGTTTATCTTTAGAGTATGGGTACATCTAATATTTTCATTGTACAAAAGATATAAAATTTCGGAGGAAATAATCTCATATATCGAGAGCTTAAGTTTGGTCCAAAAAATGAGGGAACCGGTTTATTCAACGTAACAACTAAAGCATATTCTAGAAATTATAAGAAAAAGCTGAAACACATATTTTATAGATCTCGAAAAGATATTTGATAGGATATACAGGGAAGACATATGAAGAGCACTAGAAAAACGAGAAGTGGACAATGGGACAATAGAAGTAATGAAGGCAATATATAAAAATAATAAGGACAAATAATGAAGAATCAGGAGAAATCAGAAAGGCGCTAGGAGTAAATAAACATCAAACGAACAGTCGTCAAAAAAAATAATGCATTACAGCGAAACATGGGTACTAAGAGAAAATAAAAGAAAAAAAATAAATGCTATAGAAATAAAATATATAGGGAAAATTTGAAAATAATAGAAAGCCAACTAAAGTGAACATGGAAGTAGAATGCCAAATGAAAGATTATTCAAAAAAGTTTTCGAAGGAAAAGTAAGCCAAGAAAAACATGGATACGCTCAATTAAATAAGGGATGGATGAAAGAGGTATCCAATGGAAAATCATTAGGATATCAACAAGGGACTCGAAGAAATGGAGAGGAGAAATAAAGAAAATAAAATAACGCAATTTCACACAGCCTTACACTCAGCGATAGAAAAAGTAAGAAGGACTAAGAATATGAAGAGAAGAAAGAAGAGCTTATCCTTATTTTTCCTTTATTATTGTTTATACTGATGTCAATTCATTCGTCACCCTACCCCCCTCTCATCTTCATATCAGTTAATCTTCATATTTTTTAGCTCAACAGTATAACATTATACATAGGAACTTTGCTGATATAACAGAAGACGGACATTTTTCCAAGTTTTTGAGTTTTTTATCACTATTTTCTTCAGTTTTAAATATATACTTTCTTTGTGAAAAGAAAACACTTCACTATAAATATTTTTGTTAATGTACACACTGGACCACTCTCGGTGTTGAATATATACCGAAATATTTTTCCTTGTTTTCTTCACGTTGAGCTGTATAATCCTATATTAATCTATGATGATTTTACTACCTTCAAACAATTCACGTGTGGTTTGTTGTCGAAGATAATTCCTCTCAATACGAAGGATATATTGAATCCATTGGACTAATTATTGTCTTTCAGCTGGGTTCAACTTTTCTGCTAAAATTAAGCTGCCGCTCTCTAGATTCTCTGGTATTCGAAATCGTGGGTCTAATTATCCTTTCTGAGATTCTCAATGTTGCAATCAAATTTTTTTTTAATTTTTCTACTGGCCTCTTTGGACCTTTTCTCTACCTGCACTTTGGATTATCATGAAGTACCATTGTTTATCAATACCACCAATAGCCTAAAAATGTTTGATGGTTATGCGGCATTTATCATCTACAAGCAACATCGAAGTTGTCCACATGATAATCTCAGGGTTTTCTACGAAAATCTTGGTCTTTCATTAAATATATTCTTGGTCGGAATTTCGCTTTCGTTCCTTATAGTAATTTTCCATTACAATGGTAGGATCATCAATTAAAACCAAGAGACCAAGAATAATAAGGAAAACAGAAGTGAATATAGTAAACAAGTGGCTCACCATAAGGAAAAAAAAAGCAGTTAATAAGAAAATGTGAAGAAATATTGTCCAATTGGACAAAATATTGTGCCACTACTTTTCCACAACATGTAAAAGAAAAATATGGCCTAATATTAATGCAACACTGTATATAGCAATATTTGGCCAATTGCCAAAACTAAATTTGCTTTTAAATTATGAGAATAATTAGCAGAAACGATTATGGCTTTACATTTGGAAATAATGCCCCTTTTCAGCTGGTCCTCGTTCCCTTCACTTTTTTTATTCTTTTCATAGAACCGGAAAATAACCCTTCCTTAAATTTTAATGAATGCGGCCCCTTGTCCAAGATTCAGATTTGGATTTATTGAGGGGATGATTTTTGTGCACAAAGCGGCGATTAAGGAAACCGACATGCAGAGATAATCCACATTTTACATAAAGTACCTCAAATCTGCAACTCGTTTGTTATCAGGTTTTCTCCAGTCGAGAATTAGCAAAAATTCACAGGGGCGGTTTTTTCTATTCGTTTGTACTTTTTGTGCAAATTAAACAGTAAACATTTTCTTTTAAATATATAGCTAGTTATATGAAGAAATAAGCTCACCATTACATAAAATACTAAGAACGGCTCAGGTTAAAGCCGACGTTGCATTCTTCACTTTATCTTGTAAATTCATTTTTTATGCATTCTTGTTCTGACTTTTGTACATGTAACAACTTAATAAATATTTTGTGAATTTTTAAATAAAAGATTAATTTTGAAAATAATAATTATTAAAAAAGAATTTCTGAGTTAAAGTTATTTATCTGGCGCAGTCAGTAGGATTTGGCGTAGAAATTTCGCGAAAAGCCACGGCACCGAGTCCGATTTTCCGAAATTTACGTGAGTTTCAACTCTTTGACGTCGAGAACCTCCCTTTTGGAATCTACTCCTGGCTAGAAGTCTATTGAACTAGAATCACTGGAAGAAGAAGAAGTCCCGAGGTAAGTGCTGGGTACTCCTTTAAATATCCTTTTATATCTATACTTATATCGTACACGCATTTTTTAGAATAGGTTAAGGTGAAAGCAAATATTTAAATAATAATAGATTTTAGCTTATTAGAAAAAGTACTTATATATATGAGTACTGAAGATATAGTAAAATTAGTTGAAAACTTTAATAGAGTAGTAAATTTAAGAGAAATGGAAACTAATCCTGTAAATGTTTCATTGTTAAAGCTTCATATTGATATGATACCTTCTTACGATGGAGATGAAAGTAATTTAACTAAATTTATTAGTAGTTGCGACTTTGTAGTAAATACATACGCGGCAGTAAATGATCAAACAATTCAAAATTATATTATCAAAGTTATTCAGTCAAAATTAATAGACAAAGCAAATCTACTGGTCGGTTCACGAAATGAATTAGATTCGTGGAATGCTATTAAGGGAGCTCTGCAACAATGTTTCGGAGATCGACGATCTCTCGAATGTCTTGAGCAAGATCTTTTAATGGCACATCCACAAAGAAATGAACAACCAATAGATTTTGCTAGAAGATTACAAGTTTTAAGAAGCCATTTGGTTTGCAGAGTAAATAATTCTACAGAGACAGAATTACCACTTGCTTTAAAAGAATCATATAGAAGACAATATGATCAAATGACCCTTCGTACTTTATTAAGAAATCTATCAGGCACTTTACAAACTATTATTAGACTTAAGAATCCAATTAACATTGAACAAGCCATTGCATTTATTACCGAAGAAGAAAACTTCCGATACTCACAAACTAATCTAAAATTTTATGAGCCTACCCAGGCAAAACTTAATTTTAACCTAAATAAAAACAGAAATGGTAATCAAAATTTTAATAATATTCGACAAAACTTTCCCGTTACAATTCCAAACAATCAATCCTCTTTCCAGAATAATAGAAATCCTTTTAGTAATATTTCTCGGAGAAATCAGGCTCCAGACAATCAAATTCCTATAAATTTTCAAAGAAATCCCAATACATTTCCCAGTCAACCGATTCCGATACAACCTCGTATAATAAACCGACATTATCCGACAAACAGACAAGTATTTGGACCCCCTAAAAATGTATTTGCCCCAACAGGTCAAAAACCTTCCGGAAATCCAGAACCTATGTCGACTACGTCTAGAAATACTTTTAGACCCAGACAATATCAACAATTTTCACAACCCATGTCAACTTCGTACCAAAACGCATTCAAACCCAGACAAAATAATCAACCTAATTTTGTATCGGAAGAATTGTATCAAACTAACAATTTGGATTTCGAAAATCCATTCGAAAATCCACTTAATTCAGGCAACTACGAGCTTGAAAATCACGTGTCAGATAATCAATCATACTTTGAAGATAATCAAGCTGCCCCAAATTCCAATAATAATGAATACATCAAAGATAGAAATTTTTGGATAACCGGCCTGCCGGAACCCAAAACATAAACGAAATTTTCTCAAATTCATATTCAACAGATCTGCCATATATTACTATACAAAACCCGCCTTTAAAACTTCTTATCGATACAGGAAGCATGTCCAGTATGTTAAGCCCAGCTATTGTTGAAAAATATTTCCCAGAAAGTATTTACAACGACCCAACTTTAATTATAACTACTATAGGTAAAAAACACACCCAACATAAAGCTAAGATTCCCGCCTTCGCTGAATTTAATTCTAATGTTACTTTAAATTTCATAGTATTTAAGTTCCACAACCATTTTGATGGATTATTAGGTTTAAATGAATTACGCAATTTAAAATTTTCTGTAGATTTAAGTAATAATGTATTAAAAAATAAAACGACAGAAATTCCCATTTTATATAAAATAAATAGAGCAAACTATAATATATCGGTCGACGCCTACGAAGTACTCGCATTACAAGTACCGGTCAGTCACCTGGATGGTGAGATAATTGTACCAGAGATGAAATGTAATGAACTCTACTTTCCAGAAACTTTGACTGTATCACATAACGGCGTCGCAAAGACCGAAATAATAAACAATACAGATAAACGTATTACAATTATGTTAACACAACCCATAAAAGTTTTTCCTATTACAGAGTGGCACAAAAATAATTTCGAATTTTTTCACATGGAAAATATTTTAGAAAATTTTAATCATAAGCCTTTAGATCAAGATATCGAGAATTTAATTCGGGTAAATCATTTAAATTCGGAGGAAAAAAGAGAAATATTTAGTTTATGTAATGAATTTAGTGATATATTCTATAGAGAAAATGAAAAATTAAGCTTTACCAATCAAGTAAAACATGAAATAAAAACAACGGACGAAATACCGGTTTATGTTAAGTCATATCGTTATCCATTTATATACAAAGACGAAGTTCAGAGACAAATTTCTAAAATGCTAGATGACGGTATCATTAGGCATAGTCAAAGCCCGTGGTCAAGTCCCATATGGGTCGTCGAAAAGAAGCCCGATGCCAGTAATCGTAAGAAAGTCAGAGTCGTCATTGATTATCGAAAAGTGAACGAAAAAACGATCGAAGATCGGTACCCTATTCCGAATATCACAGACATTCTGGATAAATTAGGAAGGTGCCAATACTTCACTACACTAGACTTAGCTTCTAGATTCCATCAAATAGAGATGGAACCATCCTCTATACCAAAAACGGCGTTCTCAGTAGAGAATGGCCATTACGAATATACGCGCATGCCGTTTGGTCTCCGGAATGCTCCGGCAACCTTCCAAAGAGTCATGGACAATGTCCTCAAAAACCTTCAAGGAAAAGTTTGCTTAGTATATATGGACGATATTATTATATTCAGTTCTTCTCTGGAACAACATATTCAAAATTTAAAATTAGTTTTTAAACGTATCAGAGAAACTAAACTAAAAATTCAGTTAGATAAAAGTGAATTTTTACGAAAAGAGGTAGAGTTTTTGGGACACGTAGTGACACCCAATGGCATAAAACCGAATCCGAAGAAAATTCAAGCTATTAAAGAATTTCCCTTGCCTCAATCAACCAAAGAAATCAAGTCATTTCTAGGTTTAGTTGGTTATTATAGAAGATTTATAAAAAATTTTGCAAAATTAACCAAACCACTTACGAAATGTCTAAAGAAAAGTGCGAAAATAGAACATACTTCGGAATTTTTAGAATCTTTTGAAATGTGCAAAACTATCCTAACGAATTCTCCTGTACTCCAGTATCCTGATTTTACGAAACCGTTTAATGTGACTACGGATGCTTCCAACTTTGCTATTGGAGCGGTCCTCAGTCAAGGCAAAATTGGTAGTGATTTACCCATAGCTTATGCGTCACGAACTTTAAACTCTGCCGAAATAAACTATAGCACGATTGAAAAAGAATTACTGGCAATAGTTTTTGCTTTAAAAACCTTCAGATGTTATTTATTCGGACGGAAAACAAATATAATTTCCGATCATAAACCTCTCAAATATCTTTTTAATATGAAAGAACCAAACTCAAAATTCATAAGATGGCGTTTATTACTGTCCGAATTTGATTATGAAATTCATTATAAACCAGGTATTTTAAACCGAAACGCAGACGCTCTTAGTAGAGTCGAAATTAATGTATTAGAGAACCAACAAAACGCAAATTTATCCGACAACCTAGACGATGACATTGACTCTTTACTAGGTGAACCTGGAGACATTAACCAAGTCACCAATAGATACCTAGAAGATTTGATCGAACCAGTAGAACCAAACGACGAACTCGAAGATTTAATTAAAACTGTAACTTTGACTGACGTAGACAGAGCGGTAGCAAGAGAAAATTTAGGCATCAATAACGAAGAACTGATTCCCCGACAAGATGTAAATCGAGGTAACACTCCCTCAGAAGACGATATAGAAACAATACATTCGGCAGCGGAGAACCCTATCTTAGAGATTCCCTTGACCGAAAATATTACGAATTCATACAACAAACAAATCATTGACCTTTTCAAAGACTTTGTAGATCCGAAAAAACTATATTGTGTTCATATCTCAATTCCCAACTCGAAAATTGATCTCGTGCCTCTACTTATAACGACGTTACAAAATACATTTAAAAATCATTCTTATAACTTAGTAATATCCAGAAAATTCGTAACAGATATAGAAGATATAGAAGAACGTGAAAACTATATCAAGTACCATCATGAAAATAAGACATGTCACCGCGGTATTAACGAAACCCAAAATGCCCTTAAAATTAAGTATTATTGGCCCGACATGAATTCTGACATTACAAAGTATATAAACCTCTGCGACATATGTAATCAAGCAAAATACGATAGACATCCTCCACAAGTTAAATTTTCATTAACTGTCACCCCTACTAAACCTTTCGAAACTATTCATATAGACGTTTTCCAAATAATGAAAACTAAATTTTTAACGATACTTGATTCATTTTCAAAATATGGTCAGGCTTACATTGTAGAACCTATTCTTAATTCGGCTACAATTATAGAATGTTTAAGTATGTTTGTGTCCCACTTTGGCGTACCACATTCGATAATTTGTGATAGCGGAACCGAGTTTAAATGCGAATTACTAAAGGAATTCTGTAAATTGCATAGAATAAAATTACATTTTACAACACCTCAAAATTCAAACAGCAACAGCCCAGTCGAAAGATTTCATTTATCTCTTTTAGAAAACTGCAGAGTATTAAAAATGCAGCATCCTAACATGAATATAAAACAGATTGTACAGTTTGCTGTTATCGGATATAACTCCTCTACTCATAGTGTTACAGGACACCGACCCTACGATATAATTCTAGGTAATACGAAAGCTCTTGACCCCTTCGACTTGACAGATGAACATATAATAAACGAATACTTGAACGAACGAAAATTACGACTCCAAACTCTATACGAAACTATTTACAATAAAACCTTAAAACAAAAAACCAAAATCACAGAAAAACGTAACCAAACTAGAGAAAACCCTATACAATATAAAGAAGGACAGGAAATATTTATAAAAAATAGAGAAGCAATTAGAAATAAATCAAAACCTCGTTTTATAAAATCATTAGTAAAGAAAGATTCATTAAAAAAGATTTTAACGTCAAAAAATCGCACGATTCATAAGTCAAAAGTCAAAAAACCTCTCACTAATGTTCGAATTTCTTTACAGAATGATAATCACTTGGACAATAATATCCTTGATCCTGGCCCTTCCACTTCTACCACTAATCAAAAGTAGCGATGTAAAAATTCAAGAATTAGATTCTCCTTTACTACCCTTAGAAATAGGAAGAACAAAATTAATACAAACTAAACATACTTTTCTACATTTTGTCGACACCAGTTTATTAATCATCCAGTTGGCAAATGCTGAAAAATTTTATATTAAGTTAGAAACTTCACTAAATTTTACGAAATTTGAAGACGTAGAATTAGTATATAATCTGTTTGAACATGCAAAATATTTATTAAATACCACTAGGGTAAAGCTAAATAATCTTGCCTTTTATAATGTTAAAAATACAAATAGAACTAAAAGGGGATTATTTAACGGGTTTGGAACTGTAAGTAAATGGCTTTTTGGAACTTTAGATCATGAAGACGAAATTAAGTATAATTCGCAAATTCAAAATTTAATCGAAAATCAAAATTCAATTACACACCAATTGAAATTGCAATCCTCTCTTAATATACAGCTTATTGATCATTATAACAAATCAATAAGTAACCTGTACCAAAATCAGCTATTGATAGAAAAACGATTGAATGATATTTACAATATGTCAAAAAATTTCACCGACCAAATGTTCATGTATATACGGTTACCGAATGCTCTCGATCAAATAATATTGAATTGCCAAAACTTAATAAACCTTGTAGATAATTTAGAAAATGCTATTATGTTTGCACATCTAGGTAACTTACATACTTCAATTATACCGCTAAAGCAATTAATAGATTTAGTGAATCATGTTTCAACGATTCATGGCGAAAATAAAATCATTAAATTCAAGAATCCATATAATTATTACGAATTAGCAGGAATCCAAGTAAAATTCGAATTCTCAAAAATAATATTTGCTATTCATATTCCTATTCTGATTGATAGCGACTTCCTGACCTACCAAATAATTGCCTTACCATTCAAAAATTCCATTCTCATTCCACCGAACCAATTCCTTGTACTCAGTACGACACTCCACCAATATCAAGAAAACCCATGTCCCAAACTTGAAGATACATACCTGTGCGAACAACGTGAAGAGATTGCCAACGACACTTGCATCATACCTCTGATTCGAGCCGAAAAACCAATTTGTAAAGCAGAGAACGCTGTTTTGCATCATACTATAATAGAACAAATCAACACACAATTTCTATTAGTATTGCCAGCAGAGAATCCCCTTAAAGCCAGTATAGATTGCGAAAGAAAAAGGATAATCGTAATCAATGCCAACACAATTTTCAAAATCCCAAATGGTTGCAGCGTGGAAATAAAAAATAATCTATACGAAAACAGGGAAGATAAAATTCGTATAAATCCTCTGATATTACCGAAATTAGAGTGGACCCAGCCGACAGCCAATCCGATAAAAAATAAAAATATGCCTCTGAAATTACATTCTATTGACTTCAAATCGATTCAAGGACTAAGAAAGGAAATAGAATCAAGCCAACCAGTACAAGAAGAAGAGATCCACCCTGTAATATGGAACATGCCAAGCCTAACATCTATAGTAATAATTACAATCATCATTTGCATATGGTCCTGTAAGAAGAGATCCAAGAAACACGAAAATCACACAACACCAAGGGTACAACTTGAAAACAACCCCTCATCGGTATTGTTTTCTCCTAAGGAGGGAGGAGTTATATGAAGAAATAAGCTCACCATTACATAAAATACTAAGAACGGCTCAGGTTAAAGCCGACGTTGCATTCTTCACTTTATCTTGTAAATTCATTTTTTATGCATTCTTGTTCTGACTTTTGTACATGTAACAACTTAATAAATATTTTGTGAATTTTTAAATAAAAGATTAATTTTGAAAATAATAATTATTAAAAAAGAATTTCTGAGTTAAAGTTATTTATCTAGCTATATACAACTGGATATAATTTTTTATAAGTATTTCAAAACACTGTATTTATTTATTTGTTTTTTAAGTAAAAAGAGTAATTAAACAGGTAAACTAGAAGAGGTGAAAAAAAAATTATTATTTGAAATTTTAACTTAATGAACTAATCCTTTAATTGTTATACAAAAAAATAACACACAATTTTTGTGGTATTTTTAAACAAAAGAACTGAAAATACAACTTCTTAGATTTTAAATATTTTTCATTTAATTTTCAATAAAAAAAAAATTAAAACAAAACATGTTTATTTTCTACAGTAATAGAACAAAAACAGAATAGAACAGATGAACAAATGTTTGGATTTCAGTTTTTTTCTCGAAAACAAAACGTTATATGACAAAAATTTAAAAGCCTAAAAGATTGTATTGTTAGTTGATTCATTTAAAAAAAAATTAAAAATGTATAAATCTACAAGGTGCTAATTTTTCATGCAATTAAAACTCATGGAATTTCTGGACCATCTGCAATAGATAACTCATTAAGATTTCAACGAATTATGAAAATGCCATTTTAGATAATCACAGAAAAACATTTTTTAACATTCTGCATGTAACAAATTAAGTGTTTATAAAAACTTTTTTTTGTATTTTGACCCAAAGAAACCGACCTTAAATGTGTAATATTAATGAATACCTTGTATAAAATATTTTTTACCATAAATTTCTGTTATCCATCCAATTATCGATTATTAATTAGTGTTTTGTTCTGAAAATTAATTGACAGCGCTTCTGAATGGGACTAAGAAAACAAATTGACTAAGAATGGGAAAAGTAAAGAATGAGATTAAGAGACAATGGGACTAAGAAAAATTCGAATAAGAAACAATGTGTTTGAGAAACAATTAGACTAAAAATGGTACTTTGAAAAAAATAGAACTAAGAAAAATGGGACTAAAAATTGAATGGAAACAAGGAAGAATGCAACTAAAAAACAATATTGAATAAAAATGGAACTAAAACGAATGAACTAAGAAAGAGTCGTACAATAAAAAGTAATAAGAAGCAATTGAAATAATAAAAAAGAACATGAATGAGAAAGACTGAAACTAAGAAAAATTTGACTAAAAAATGGTTTTAAAAAAGGATGGGAACAAGAATAAAGGGAATGAGAAAAAATTGAAGTAAGGAAAATAAAACTAACAAAATTGGATTTAGATAGAATGGAAATTAGAAAGAGGTTTACCAATAAAGAAGGTGAAGAAAGAATGGAACGGATAAAGAATGGAATTAAGAAAAATAAGCCTGAGAGAATACGACTTAGAAAGAACACAATTAAGGAACAGTTGTCTAATAAAGAATTTGAAGAAGGAAAAAGCTGAACAAAATAAAATGGGAATGGACTTATAATAAGACAAAGAAAGAATGAAGAAATAATGGAACTGAAAATTAGACTAAGATAAATCAAGATTAACAAAAATAGGAGTACAAAAAAAAGAATGAGACTAAGAATTGGACTGAGAAATAATGGGATTACTAAAAATGAGACTAAGAAAGAATAGGACGAGTAATGAATATAAATAAGAAAAATGAGATTAAGAAAGAATTGGTATAAGAAAGTGTCAGAATAATTAAAAATATGAGTAAAAAAGAATGTGATAAGAAAAAAATGAATAATAAGAGGAACTAAAGAAAGAATAGGACTAAATTATAATGTAACTAGTACCTAATAAATCTGACTGAGAAATTGTTAATAAAAAAGACTAAGATTAAAAAATCATTTCATCAATGTGAATAATATCCATAATTACCTATATGATGGTTAAATAATATAAAATTAAGTACAGCAAATAAGAACTTAGAATAAAAAAATGTTTTTTGCCGTGCACGCGCTTTTTACATTGAAATTAATTGCTGATAATCACTTTTTTTTAATGGAAAATGCACTTTTGATTTGTTATATTATAAACTTATTTTAGTAAACAATATCCATTTCTAAGACAGCGTTGTTTTATTATTAATTTAATAAATATTGTTATGCAACATTCTAAAAAAGCTTTTTAATTGATGTATGATGAAAAAAAGCGCTGGGCTAATGTATTTCCATTCTTTTCATGTTTATTACTTTGAACTAAAATAAATCATGTATAATACCACTGCACTTTATTAACCAAATAAATAATGTAACCGCAATTAATATTTATTTATTTGGTCAAGTGTCTGATTTTAGGACCACTTTCCATTTTTCTTAGTCTCATTCTTTCTCTGTATCATTTTTTTTAGTTCCATTCTTTCATAGTCCCATTATTTTTAGTCCCATTCTTAGTCAAATTCTTTCTTAGACCCATTCTTTTCAAGTGTCATTCTTTTTAGCCCCCGTTTTCAGTCCAATTTTTTTTTTCAGTCAACTAAATTACAAACTTTCTTATTTTAGATGGAGTTCTGATCTGTTATTAGATTTTTTCCAGACCGTCACAGACGGAATTTCGCGATCATGCGTTGACTCACGTGTTTACTCCACCTTTGACCAACCAACGACGATCCCGATAATTCAATTTTGTTGACAGAAGGTAACTTTGATGTTACCCGAACCGGATAGGCTCTAGCATCTAGTCCTCACTTCTTTGATCCGCCATCCGCGAAATATTGCCTTATAAGCCGATCATGGTTTAACGTTTGAGCAGCATTTTTTTCGCTCCGTTCGAAGATCCAACTGACCGTACACGTTTGCGTGAGCACTCGCCTCTTTAGGTGATAATTTTAAGTCTTAGATAAGCGCGTGATCAAAGCGACATTTTTTGGGCCAATGCAGCTCATCGGAACGAACCCCCTCGACCATGATGTATCACCAGCTCGTGGACGGGAAATGCTTATTAGGGTGGACGCAAAATTGTTTTTGAAGTTGGGTTTTTAAGTATGAACATTACGCTTGGATTTTTTGCACTTGGTGGACATTTTAACACCGAAGTTAATCAGGTGGAAGAATGTACACCTAACTGGACTCTAAAGGACACATTATCTATTTTATTAATTTTTATTTTATTTAATTTATTTTCGCTGTGAAAATCCTCTTTCTCATCATTCTACGATGGTATACAAATCAATTTAATACGGAACTCCGAAAGTATCTACTCGCCTTCCTTAATTATTGATTGATTGTTTAATGGAAGATTTAAACTATCGCTTGCGCCGAGGGCAAAAGGAAAACCCTCAACCTACGGCCATTAAATCTTGGGCGAGTGTAAAAGTTTCCGCCGTCAGATTGATGGAGAAGTTCATTATTTGAGTACTCCAACTTCCCTTTTGACGTATTTTCTATGACGTGACCGAACTACCAACCCCCAAAAGTTGTCGACGCGATAAAGAGCTAATTGTTCAGATATTAAGACGTTCTTCGTAAAATATTTGTTGGAGCTTATTTTCTTAACAAACCGCAGGTTAATATACAAAGAAAAATAATTAGTTAAATCTAATAAAATAATGACCTTATTTTCTCATGATTTAAGTTAAGGCTCAGTGCGTTTCTAATTCACTTCTTACATACAGCTTCAGATAAATAAGTTTGCTTTACTTAATCATGGTAATCTTGGTGGCCATCTTTTACTTTTTCAAAATGAAAATTGTATTCGTTAGTACTAAATTTTTCCATACACAAACAAATCCATTGAGACAAAATTACTAGAAAGATAATAGTAATAATATCTGTTAGTAGTCCCATAATGGGTTACTCACCAAAAAAATCCATCAAACCGCCCAAATGGATTCCTCTCCGGAAATGGCGCAACATAAGGACGATACTTACTAGGAAATAAAAAACTAACTACTCCAACTCTAAATTTTTTTCTTCGCCAATCAAAAAACTGCAAGGTTAATTCTACCATTAAACTGGTAGAGGTTAGTTATTATCATTAAAAAAGAGTTTTCTTCAAAAATCATTGAGATTCTAGACTGATTTTTTTAGCGAGATTACGAAATTTTCACCTATTTACTTTATTGTTTATTTTGCAAATTTGCAGAACCTTTGAATATACTGTGGTTAATTTTTCTATTAACGTTCTATAAACATTTTTTTTAAATCTGACCTTAAATTAGTTGATGCGCAATACAAAAATCACTCAATGAGTTGTCATTTTTTTCGTATTTTCCTATTTTAAAAAACGTTTAAAAAGACTTGGCCCATTGATTCTTTATTCTTTTCGTGTTTCTTATTATAAAAATGCTTTTCAATTAACGTGTAATACATAACAACCGCCGGCCCAATGACTTACTATTCTATTCCTGTTTTCTATTGTAAAAACGTTTCTTAATTGATGTGTGATGTAAAAAACGCTGGCCCAATGATTCGCCATTCTTTCGTGTTTTCTATCGTAATTGATGCCTCTGTACAAAAAGCGATGGCTCAATAATTTGCCGTTTCATTTTTTTCTATTGTAAAAACGCTTTATAGTTGATGTGTGATGCATAAAAGTCGCTAGCCCTATGATTTGCCATTCTTTTCGTGTTTTTTATTGATAAAACGCTTTTTAATTAATGCCTCGTGTAAAAAAAGCGCTGGCCCTGTGATTTGGCATTGTTTTCTTTTTCTCTATTATTAAAATGCTTTAATGTATATAAGTAAATAGCTGTCCTAAAAAATTTGTAAATTCCTTGAAGTAGAAAAAAATACAAAAAGGTTTAAAAATTAAGTAACAAATGTTGAATTTCATTAGGATTTATTACTGAAATGTGAAATATTTTCTTTCAAAAAAGTTTTATTTTCATGAATAGGGTAGTTTCCGGAAAGTTATCTTATAGAATTTATATGAATTTTTTCAGTTTTTTTAGTTTTTCGAGTTGATAATTTTTAAAGGAATTGGCTTTGGTTATTCTTTTTATTGACTTATCTATACAAAAAGTTCATTCGAAAAAATGATAAATTTTTTTTAATTTTCATGTTTAGAGTATTTTGGTGAAAGCTAACAGAGAGGTGAAGGTTTCGTTCAGAATTGTCACCCCATCATAAATTGTCATATAGAGGACTATTGTTCAAATTTGTAAAAAGCCGAAATTATTATAAAAAAAAATAGTTCCCATGTTGAACTTGTACTGAGGTTCTTTTGAGCTTCGCACTTAAGCTCTTCGTAAGCATCTGCTCTAACACCATCGCGAAATCATCACTTATTTATTTTATAGTTTATTCTGCAATTTTGCAAAAATTTTCTTTATTTTTGTGCTAACATTCTATAAACATTCTTTTTGAAACCTGACCTAAATTTCCTTTAAACTCATTTTACTATTCTTGTTGTTTTTCGTATTTCAACGAAAACAATATATGTCAATAGTATTCTTTATTTTATGAAATATGTTTATACTTTAATTTCAATTATAAAACCTCACCATTTTCTAATTTTCCAAAATGGTTTTAATTTCACATACGCATTTAAAACAATGTCATCATGTTAACATAAACTAGTTGGTTATTAAAAACAAACAGATTTCGTTCTCCAATTTCATTTTGCTCCATTTCGCTGTGTATTTTAGGTCGTTCAACTATAACATTTATGGAATTTATAATAACACACTCCTTCTTGAAATCTATTGCTTTTCGACGCCCACATGCAAATGAAATTTTGCATACTGAATAAAAATGGAAATTCAGGAGGCGAACAGACTAAAACTTAGAGCAATTTAAATTGGATTTAATTAATAAGATAACAATACCAAGTTTTTGAGAAGAGTAATAAAAGAAACTGAACAACTTAAAATGAAAGAAATGCAAAACGATCTCGAAACTCTAGTTTTTTTCGTTGATACTCAAGCTCTCATTAGATAATTCCTTCAAGATATTAAAATAATTAATTAAAATGGGGTATTAATAAATATCAGGGATGTCCCGGTGTTGCACTAAAATTTTCAAATTTAATTCAATTGGAAATTATACAAAAATCAAAGATTATAAGAATTGTACTAGTTTTGTCCTAAACCCCAACTTTAAAACAAAAGTATGTAAAAGATAAAATACAGTTGTCTCAACATTCCACGATTTTCCAAAACTTTAGCATTTAGAATGGATAGAATCCATAAAATAATAGTAACAATTATTATGATTAAAGAATCTTCGAAAGAAGACTTAACCCTTTGCACTCGTATGTCGCCGTATAGGCGGCATACCATGTCTTATCATTAGAGCGGGTTGGCCTGTCTGTCATCCCCTAAGCCCATGTCTAATATTTCTAAATTGTTTTCTTAAACCTTCTTTGAGTACATGTTTATGTAAAAATAAAAGATAACATGGCATATAACTTGCTATCCTAAGCTGATTATTTTATATCTGCTGATGTATATATTACAACCACTCGGTATTCACATGTGCACTATTTTTGCGTTTTGAATATTACTCAGTTTTATAACTAACACGATTGGGTAAAGTTCGGTGTGTTTTTTCGTTATATTTAAAAAAAAAATATTTGAAATGACCAAGAGATTTTTACAAGATGAAATTGAGAATGATTTGCAAACTAGTGACGATGAATTTTATATTGACTCGCCTGAAAATGATAGATTGGATAGTGGTAATATCAGTGAAGAAAGTGACTCTAGTAGTGGTAATTACTAAAAGACAGAGAACCATGCCTTACTATCAAGTTCAAGTAGCAGTGAAGAAGACCAGAATATAACACAACCGAGTAATTTCGGACCATGGCAGGACGTTACATGTCAGGATCAATTACCAGACAGGATTCAATTTACTTCTGGGGATAAAATGGTAGGACCTCAAATTCCTGATACCTGTACAAAACCTATAGATTTCTTCAAGCTCTTTTTTACCGATGAGCTAATAATTAAAATAGTGGAACAAACAAATAATTACGCTAGACATAAAATAGCACAGAAGAGGTTGTCAAAACGTTCTACATGGCACACGTGGGTAGATACTACTGTAGAAGAGTTTACTGCTTTTATTGGGGTTGTCCTAAATATGGGTACGATAACCGTATCTAGTCTCCAAGAGTATTGGTCACAACAGTTTAACGCCAACATACCTTTTTTTACTAGCATATTTAAAAGGGAACGATTTTTACAAATTTTTTGGATGTTCCACTTGCATCAAAACGATCCAAATGACCGAACCCTTAGGGCTCGAACTCAAAAAGTCAGCCACTATTTAGATCATTTGGACAAACAGTTCAAAGAACATTTTGTTCCGTCAAGAGAGATATCAGTAGACGAATCTGTTGTTGGATTTAAGGGTAAAATTAGTTTTTTAACTTACAACCCTAACAAGCCTACGAAATGGGGGATCAGAATATATGTAATGGCAGATGCTAACACCGGGTATGTTTTTTCAATTTTGCCGTACTACGGAAGCTTAACTTCAGAAGATTTAGTGAGACCTGACCTACCTGTAACTACAAGGATTGTATTACATCTTTGTCAAAATTTATTGGACAATAACCCAGGATGTAAAGGGTATCATTTTTACACCGATAGATACTATACAAGCTTGCCACTTGCAGAAGAGTTGTTAAAACTAAATGTTCATTTGACAGGCACTATTCAAATCAACCGCAAATTTATACCTGATTCAATCAAAAAACCAACATTTGCCGAAGATAACACCTTTGCATGCAGATCAGGTAATTTGATGTTATTGGCATGGAAAGATAAAAGGGTCGTTACTACACTTACTTCGTGGGATATTTCAGGAACACAGCCTATCAACAGAAGAATACGTGGAGGTAACTTACAAGTTGTAAATAAGCCAAATGTAGTGGTCAATTACAATAAATTTATGGGAGGTGTCGACCGAGCAGACTCTTATTCAGCGTCATACTGTTTCCTGAGGAAGTCATTGAAATGGTGGCGAAAGTTATTTTTCTGGGGACTCGAAATGTCCAGTGTCAATGCTTATTTATTATATAAAATTTCACAACGGGGCCAAAACAAAAAACCTATGACACATCTAAAGTTTGTTCGGGAATTGGTTGACGAGCTGACAAAAAACTTTCGACAGGGGTCCAAAACTTCTGGAAGACCATCATCTGTAGATACAGAAGAGCGGCTAAATGGTAAACTACATATTTTACGCCAAAATGATGGGAAGAAAAAAGACTGTGCGGTATGTTCTAACCGCAAAGTACAAGGCGGCAGGAGGGAAACTAAGTACATTTGTGACACTTTCACCCGTAAGCCTGGACTACATATTGGTGACTGCTTCGAACGGTACCATACACTACAACATTATAAAATGTAATTTTTTTAACTTGTCTATAAATGTATTTGATAATAATGGTAGTGATTATGATAATGTTAGGTTTTATTTGTGTACCTCTCTCCTCAAGATTTGTAATTTTTGTAAACTTTTATTTTTTTATTTAGAGTTTTTCAAGTTTTTTTTATTTAGAATTTTTCAAGTTTTTTTTTATTTATTTATTTTTCATGTTCTAATGGTAATAAATTATTGTGTCTAATTTGAATAAACATCTGTGCAAAAAATATTATTTTTTAAAAAACATCCCATAGTTTTTGACATTGAGCGATTTTTGCTTTTTTTTCTAAAACAATAAAAAATTTTCCACATTTTTATTTTGTTTTACACTAAGTGTATCTACTATGCAATTTTAGCGCATTTTAAAAAAATTCGCATATAAAAAAAAATTCCGAGTATATAGATAAGTAGATAAAATAATAGTCCGAGTACACTGTAATCACAACAGAACATATACACAACAGTGCAAAGGGTTAATCCATTTTTATAAGAAATTGCAGATGATACGTCAATTAATTTTTCAAAACGTTTCATTCAACCAAGAATATTTGAGAAGGAAATTAAGACCAAAGATTATAAATTTAAAATGTCGAACGAAAACACTATAAGCTGAAAAAGCAATAAGAAAAGCAAAGATAATTTGATTAAAAGATAAATCTAGGAAGTGGTTTAAAATTAGATATTTATATTAAAACTATAAATTCTGAATTAACTTACAGGTTGCATCAAATTTGATATTTTAGATGATCAGATTCGTTAGATTATATATTAGTAAAATGAAATATCAAAAATTTCTAAAACAATCAAATACATTTTTGAGTTCACTTAACGCAATTGAAACTTAATTAAAAATGTGAAACCTGTCAGAATTGACAAATACATTAATAGGGACATTTTAGCTTTAAAAACGATTAAAATTAAAGTCACGGAAACTGATAAAACTATCGCGAAATTAGATAAAAGTGGTGCGATAATTATTTTAAACACAAAAAATGACAAATAAAAAATAAAGGAATTTATCGAATTAAGCGACTTGGAAGTTATTAGTACAGATTCAACATTCAACTAAAAAGTTTTCAGATAATTGGGGAACTAGTTAATTAATCAAATCTTCGTTTTAGCAATTATGGCTGAAAAAGAAGTAATTGTAAAAAATCGTCAAGTACTAAAATTATATGGTATGACTAAATTACATAAAGATGCAAAACCAATTTGAATAATAAATTAGCAGAAATTATAAATAAAACTTTAATTAATTACAATTACATAGCAAAATATACAGTAAAAGATTGTTTAGAATTGATTTAGAAACTTAATACATAAGAATTAAACAGAAAATTAGTTTCATTTCCAATGGCAACTAAATTCTTGAAAGAAAAAACACGAATAAAGTTTTAGTCATAGAAATTATAAACTTGTTGTTTATATTATCAGTGAAATTACTCTGTTTTTGATGATAAATTTATATCCAAAGTGAAGGATTACAAATGGGTAGTGCAGTATCACCAATTCTAGCAAATATTTTTATGGATAATGTGGAACAAAATATTTTTTATTCAAATATCTCCAGAAATGTATTCTTTGGTTATAGATCTGTTGATGATGTTTTGGTTGGTTTTACAGGTAGTGAGAGACAATTAGGTATTTAAATTTATTAATAATTTACATACAGAAATAAAATTTAGCGTTGAAATTGAAGGAAACAGTTCTGTAAATTTCTTAGATATAAATATCAAAAGAGTAAACTCTAATTTTCAATATTTAATTTGTCAAAAACCAACTCATATAAATGTGACCATACCTTATAACTCAAAGCACCCTGTGTCACATAAATTAGCAGCTGATAATTCAATGATACATAAAACTTTTTCAATACCAATGAAAGATATGATTTTAAAATAGAGATTAGTATAATAAAACAAATAGCTGCTTCTAATAACTATTCATTATATCTAAATATAACAAAAACCCCAAAAAATCAGGTATTTATAAGTTTAATTGTCTGGATTGTAATACTATCTATATCGGCTAAACCTTAAGAAATTATGAAATCAGATATAGTGAGCACTTACCTTATAGATTAAAACAACCAGATAAGTCGCATTACGCAAAACACCTCATTGACATTAAACACACCTACACAAAATAATAGAAACAACAATGGAAATCCTTCACCTATGTGATAAGAAGCAGGAACTTGTTTTTTGAAAGAATTTGAAATATAAAGCACATATGATATCCTCAACAAAGGGTACTAAACTAACAAATAAATCTGAAAAGTTAATCATTTTTAGATTACCTTCTGCATTACTTATTATTTTAGCTAACGATACCAAAAGGTGAAACAATTGTCATAAGAACATTTAAAAAGCTAAAATTGGAAAATTGTGGAATTTTAAGATAAATATATTTTATCTTTTTATTTATTTATTATGGATAGATTCTACAAAGTAAGAGTAGGAACAATTATTATGATTCAACAAAAGGATCCATCCATTTTAGAATTTTATTTCTAGGTGAGCTGTACAAATCCGTGAGCTTTGAATCCTCAAATAGATTTGTAGCTTTCTGCCTTGTCCGTTATGTCTGACCTATTTTGGTAGATATTGATTTGTGTATGAACATTACTGTACTCGATACATTTTCAATATTTCGTTATTTAATGTTATGTCTTTTTTTAGGTCATTAGTAAGACAAAATCATGACTTTTCATTTTCATGGGTAGCGTAGTTTTCCTGAGAGTTCTAATTTTGTCGAATTCATAGAATTTTTTTAGTTTACTTCTTGTTTCTCCAGGTGAATAATAAATTTTTGAAAGATCTTAAATTGGTTATTCATTTTTTTTATTGAATTTTAGGTTTTTCCATTTTTTTAAATTTATTTTAATTTGATAATAAATTTCTGACGGATTCTCATTTGTTGACTTTTTGTGCAAAATTTATATTGGAAAAAATGCTAAATTGTCTTTTATTTCGATAGGTAGATCAGTTTTTTATGAATTTTTTTTTCAATTGAAAGCTAAATTTTCTTTATTTTCGTGAGTAGCGAAGTTTTCTATAACGCATGCATTTTATAGAAATAAAAGTTTCAGTTTTTTCCCAGATTTTTCAATTTTTCTATGTTAACAGTAGTAGTTTGGCGAAAAATCAAAATTTTATAAAATTCATAGAAATTTTGGGTATTTCCATTTCTTTAAATTTCTTTTAATTTGATAATAAATTTCTGACGCATTTTGATTTGCTCGTTCTATTTGTTGATTTTTTTGTGCAAAATTTATATTGGCAAATTTTCTATTGAACAATGCTAAATTGTCTTTTATTTCCATAGGTAGAGCAGTTTTTACGAATTTTTCATGTTGTTTTTTTCGAAAAGTCTGAGTTGTTTAAGACTAATAAAAAACATTTCAGTTTCCTCCAGATTTTACAAGTTCTTCCTGGTTTATATTAAATTTTCTATTGAAAAATGCTAAATTTTTCTTTTATTTTCATGTTTCTGATTATTTTCCGGAAAGTTTGTATTTTTTTGTAGAATTCTTAAGAATATATCCGTTTTTTCTAGTTTTCTCTGGTCAATAATAAATTTTCGTAGGATTTTCCTTATTCTTTTCCCTGATTTATCTATCCAAATTTTAAAAAAAAATTTAATCTTTTTAAAAAATATAAAATTTTCTTTATTTTTATGGTTTTCAATTAAATTCATTATATTCTGGTTGTAAAATAAACATTCATGTTTGGAAAACGGATAGTTTTATCTGTAATCAAACAGTGATTTTTAAATAATTATAATTTAACTAGGAGTACGTCAGGGGTCAGTATTATGGCCGCGAATTGTAGAAACGTATGAACTGCAGTAGTTTCATCATTTTTTCTTATCGTTTTAGTTTTTGACGTTTTTATACAATTAATCAAAATGACAATTAAAAAATAATATATTTTATCAAGTACACCGTTTGAACTACTCTTAAATGAAAATGGTAATAATAACTAAATAAATCATTTCTTGTCAAATGTTGCTTCCAATTAAAGTCTTTTCGCCAATACAAGTACTACATGAAATAAAAATCATCGCAAAGCCCCCGGCTATGATCTAATCACTGCAAAAATCCTTAATGAATTACCAAAGAAAGCAGTAGTATTACTAACTATTTTTATTAGTATGCTCCGCCTGTCATACTTCCCAATCACTTGGAAATATGCACAAATTATCATGGTTCCAAAAACTGACAAACCCGTTAATGAAATAAGTTCCTACTGTCCAATTAGTCTGCTGCCAATACCTTCCAAATTATTCGAAAAAACGCTAATGCAAAGAATTGTAAGCGACACAGATTTACAGTCAATAATACCAAATTATCAATTTTGATTTAGACCTCACCATTCAAAAGAACACCAAGTCCACCGAGTCCACCGAATAGTAAATAAAATAATTACCACTACTACAAAATCAAAAGCAATCTCGCATGTCCATACTATCTACTGTTAAAATCATATCTTTCACAAAGGTACTTCCTACTATTATCAAATCAGGAGTACCCCAAGGAAGTGTATTGGGCCCTCTACTATATCTTATATATACTGCAGACTTGCCATTAATCCACAATACTACAATAGCGGCATTTGCTGATGATACGGCCCTTATTTCAATAAATATCGATCCAGTCATTGCATCGGAGCAACTTCAAGCTCACCTTAAAATCATGCAACGATGGTTCCAAGTGAAAAATAAAAATAAATGAAACCAAATAAGTGCAAGTAACATTCATCACAAAACGAACAATTTATCCTCTAGTATATTATTCCAAGCACAACTTTAACAAAATATCTTGATCTACACCTTGATCAAAGGCAACGTCGAAAAAACATATCAAAATAAAACGTCAACACCTTAACTTTAAACTACGTGAAATGTCATGGTTCTTGGGTGGCAGTTCAAAGCTAACTCTGGAGAACAAACTGTTGATGTACAAAAGCATTCTAAAACCTGTATGGGCACATGGTATTCAGTTATGGGCTAAAACGTCGAATGTACAGATGTACAGATTCAACAAAGAATGCAATAAAAAATCCTACACACAATAACTGATGCTCCATGGTTCGTATCCAATTACACTTTGCATAAAGATCTTAGTATCCCCTTCATCACAGAAGAATGTCAGCTCTTTATTTTTATCGACTAGAGAATCACGAAAATAACTACATAGAAGAGCTTAGTAACGCACCAATTATACAAAGAAGATTAAATCGAAACTGGCCAACCGATCTACCACATCCATAAATTTTTGTAAATAACTATTTTACATATTTTCTGTAATGGAGGATCTTCGCTGAAAGATTTCTCCATATTGTTGTCCAGTAACAGATTTACTTATTGCTCCTTTAAACTGTGACCAGAGTGTAAATGTACTGTACAAATAAAAAAAAAAAATTATCGAGTCTTTCTTCTTGCAACGACGTATCAATGAGAGGGTCAATGGAAATCTTAACGCTAACATTTCTACTTTTTATGAATGTCTTACTCGACAAAATTAATTTTTGATAAATTATTATTAATATTAAAAGTAGTTGGACTTGATTTTTATTCTGCGTTATCGTGAAATGGTATCAAGTCAGGTAAGTCCTTCGTTGGTAAATTCGAGTCGACGAATAAAGATGTAATGATGATCGCGTGGGTTTATGCCAGTTGAAACTTAGGAATTTAATGAACTCTTCGAATATCGCAAGCCATTGTTCATTTTATGGGATTGTCGACCTGAAAGCGTTGCTTTTTTGTCTCTTTTCTTGAATAAATAGAGAATTGAAGCGCTCTGGTGGTAATAAATTTTGGTTCAAACAACGTCATGTGACTTTACTATTTAAGTTGATACAAAGGATCTGTAACAAAAAGCTTTTTAATCCTTTTTCCATGAAATATTCTTTGAGAACCTTTTACGGATTTGCAAACTTTGCGTTCTAGGCGCTATACTAAAATGAAAACAAGACACTACGGAAATTCTCAATAGACATTCGTGAGCTTTTTTACTGCTAATTTAATTTCTCCGTTTTATGTCAACGTGTTGTTTACGTTTTTTATTGCATGTTCCTACCTTTGTCCCAAATGTCCTTTGTGAACTGATATAGGTCAAAGTAAATGGTAGCTTCAATTTGTCTTTATAAAAGGGGACGGAATTTTCATGTTGTACAGGAAACAATTAATCATTTAGATTTTACGAGCATATGTTACTTTTGCTAAACATTTTATTTAATTAATATTAATCCCACATTTCTATTTAATACAAATATGTAATATTTTGAGAGAAAATAAAAACATCTACAACCGAAAAAAATAAGAACTTAACGTTCAGACGCCATTAAACTTTTTAACCGAGAATCCGGTTACATTTTTTTTTCAAACCATTAGAGTCCTTAGCAGTTAATTTTATTTTGTAAATTGGCATCAAAAGCAAACTTTTTGAACGCCTATAAAACTTTTGACCCCAGAATCTTATCGGGACGCTTTTTAAGAAGAAAAAAAGGTGCCGTAATTGAATCCCATATTCACCTTTCCCGGCCTTTGTCGCCTCACCAGTCGGAGATTTTCAATGCGATAGCAACGCCTCGCTGCGGAAAATGTGATCATTTAGCCCAGCAAACTTCGCTAATAGCGGATCCCATAGTGGATCCTAGGAATAGATAAATATTCGTTTTCTTTGGCGAGCAAAGTACAAAGTCTTTAGCAGAACCGGTCTGGGAGTGCCACAGCAATAACGAGCCATCAAGAATAATCATCATTAGAGTTTTTTGTGAAATTTAATTGTTTATCTTTAAAATATAAATTATAAGCTTTCGAAGGACCAATAATATCTAATACTATATGATTATAAGAACCGACACAGAACAAAGGCATGTAGGGGAATCTAAAATATGGTGATTTAACGCAACTTAGCTATATATTAAGTTGCATCCCTGAGAAGTTATAGGCCTTGAAATTGGGGTTGGAAATTTCCAACAAAATCGATATCTCAGTTATATTTGAAAACTAAATTTGATACCTGTTGTGAGTTTACCAAAAGCATTAATTGACAGTAACTAAAGTTCAACTATAGAATTATAAAGGGTTTATAAGGGATTATGCACTATTAAAATGTGAAAGAAGTTTTTGACACCTTAACGGACTTCAAAAGTTATTTCTTTATTTTATGGGGATTTTCTTACTCTTGCTATTTTTCAAAAAACTTTGTCGTTTTCAACAAAAACCCGAATAACTAAAAACACGTATTGCAGCTGTGTTATTTAAAATCATAGAAAATTCAAAAGTTGGCTATGAAATTAAATGTTAAATTTGACGATTAGGAAAAAAGTAATTTAATTTTAGTAACTGAGTGCTGAGTGTATTGAAAATGGGCGGGAAGTTTTCATTTAGCCTATAATTTGACATAGTAGTAGTGTTAGGTTTCTGTGAAGGAAATTGTAGAAGAAGTGTTGAAGAATATCGGATTTCCTAATCGTGTGATCCCCATAGAGAAATATATTCTAATGTTGAAAGACGGGCTCGAGAAACAGACAAGTTTTTCAGTAACATTCGGGAACGTGCTATTGCAATCAGGATACAAAAATAATAAATTATTTTATATATATATATATACCCACATATTACAAGTCTACAATTCAATACAAGTCGCAAACTTCTGTGCACCGAATTATCAAATGTAATCTACTACACCCAAATCATATTTGTCAGTTTATTTTGCATCAAGACGTTAATTAATTACTGATGGGGTTTATTTCAACCTCATACGTATTACAAATTTACATAACTATCATGAGTGTTCTGACGTAAATCCTCACTCATTACCTCCATTGCGAGTTTAAAAAAAATGTTTGGATCGGTGCTATTGATCGGTATTTAATCGGTCCAGTTATTTTACAGAATCGATTAAATGGCGAAACCAATTTAAAATTTCTCGAAAACGCTTTTCCGGATCTATTTGACGAAGTGCCACTACAACTCAGACTGAAACATTGATTTAGGCATGAGAGAACACTGCCATATTTTAGTATTATCGTTAGAGACTTTTTAAACCAACAGTATCCAAATATATGGATTCTAAGAGCAAATAGTTGCCTCCAAGATCACCGGACTTCAATAACTGTGACTTCTTTCTTTGGGAAATGTTAAAAAAATTTACCAATACAAAAATCAAATTGACCAAAAATATTTTCGTAAAGAGCTCATTTTATCGATATCGATCAAGACTACCTTTTTTTTAGCATAAGCTGTTCAAAAATATTATTGTTGTACATTTATCGTACAGGGTGTAAAAAAAATAGCATTACTGAGTTAGAGATAATCCTTCCCTGGCAAATTAAATAAGCCCAATGTGATAAAAAGAGTTCATTTTAAGAACACTTATCTAGTAACCATCATATTAAAAAAATTAAAAAAAAAATCATTCAATTACACCTAGTACTTATTTATTATTTAAAAACAAACACTTTACTCTACGAAGACGACTCTAGTGCAATAATAAATCTGAAACTCTTTAGAACACTGTACAAGTTCAAAGAAACTTGTTTAAAGAGTAAACAATGTGTTCTGATAATTTTATAGATTACGGGTTTCTGAGATTTGTTTTTAATACTCTTGAAAGGGTCAATCGGCCTTTGCAATATATAAATTATTTTCAATACAAGTTGCATTTTCTTTTTCAAACGTTTCCTGGATTTCCGAATATTGTTCAAAACATGGTTTAGCTACATCTAATCTTAAAAGTAGCCCTTGTCTTAATCAAAGCATCCGTATTAAATAAACTGCCCTTAAATTTGTTAATGGCATTAAAATAAACTTGAAACAAGAAGTACCTAGTGTGACTAACTTTTCTTCAAGGATCGTTTCTGGTGTTTTCTAACGTGCTAATCCGGCTAGAAGGACTATGAACGCAGATAGGGGATTAAATTAAACTTGGAAATAGCAGGTACTTAGTGTTGCTAACTTTTCTCCAAGGGTGCTCTCTGGTGTTTCGTGACAGGCTATTCCTTCTTGTTATCCGGCTCGAAGGACCATGAACGAAAAACTGTGGGTTGACAAATTTCTTTTGTTATGGTATACTGTTTCAGATCTCTGATTTTTTGAAGAGTTTTTAGTTTCAAAAGGATTTATTGCACAATTAAAAGGTAGAAATTCACTTATCACAAAATGTCGCTTGTAAACAGCAAAATCTACTTATCGTTCGATTTTTCACTGGTTTTCACTTTAAAATTTCTTATTTATAATCGACAATGTTAATTACTGGTTTGTTGCCATTTTAATTGTTTTAAAACTATTTGTTGAATAAGGAATATTTGTTAGTTTGACACACCCTTCTTATATCTTTTTTAATGAAAAAATTGTGTTTTTGTCAATTAAGACAAGAAACCGCTCTTTTTATGTCTTAACTAGAGGATCTTTATTCGCCACTGAAAAATCAAATTTATAATCAAATTTATAATAAATAGAGTAGAAAATAGATTGATAAATGCTCCATGTGCGTGTTCTAATAATGCGTATAAGTTCAAAGCTTTAAATTTTAATGACCGGAATTTTCAATGTTGTCAGTACTGTTAATTAACTGGAGGTATTAGCATATTAGAAAAATATCTTGTGGCTTTATATTTTTCTGCTAGTGTTATTTGTTCAGCAAAATGAAAAAATATTTCTTGTTAATTTAATCGTTCCATTCTTTAGTTTTATGGTAGCATCTTCTTCTTCTTCTATCTCCTCATTTTCTTGGATAAGAGTAATACAAAATTAGTTGGTGGCATCTATCCATTACTGAAATGTATGAGTTATAACCAGCAATAACTTATATGACTTTTCAGATTATTAACAGAACGAGAAGCTTCTCACAAGAAGAGAAATCTGAAAAACGTTCAACCTTTTGTCCAGGTTTTAAAAAACTTTGCCTATTATTTCTAGATAAATTAGATTCATAAAACTAATAATTACTTTGTTGATTGTGGCGTCAAAACTCCGTTCCAACATTTGTTTTGCACTTTTAAACTAAATTATGTTTCCCAATAAGATCTACTGTATTTAAAAAAATGTATTCAACTTCAACTAAATCTAAGTATTTTATTGAAACATTTTTAGAAAATAAGGTTATATTACAAAGACGACTGTTATAATTCCTTAGTGTCTCTGTAGCTTGAGTTTTAAATTTTTACAATACACTTTGAAACAAATTAACAATATTGTAGTAATTATCCAATACTAAATGGAGACATTTTCGTAAATAAAACTGCATCAGTCTTAAACACGAGACTCTGTTTCAGATTTATTTTTAACAGTCTCTTGTTTTCCTCTGTGAATAACTAGATTAAAGGCGTAACCACTGGTCAACTATAATTAAATAAAAATATTATCATACTTAGCCTTTTATTCTTTATGTATTTCCTAAAATACAAGCTGCCTCTAAACGATAGCATTATTCTATCAAAAAATATATTTGTATGGAGAATTGTCCCTTTTCCAACAATAAATTTAGCAGCTGATACCTTGTTCAATACGTTATCGGCAACATTTTCATAACAACACAATCACTTCAAAATTTGCTCAAAGCACCTGCCGCCTGACATAAAACGTAGAAAAATAGGATGATAGATACAAGTTTTCTCACCCTATTGGAACCCCTTTTTAATGAAATTAGTAAGAACATGGCCACAGTAACCATCATTTTGGAAGGAATCCAATTCGCTCGACGGGAATGGCACCCAAAATTATGTGACTTATTCTGTTATAGAAAAGTCTTTCTATTATTTCATATATGGCACACAGTGGAACTACAAAACGATAACTACTGGGAAGATGGACTGGCCTTCCTGTTTGACCTGTAAAGGGTTGGTTCCGGATTGTAAAATGTTGAAATATATTTTCTAGCATTGGGCTCAGTATTAGAACTCGCTGTGTGTTATATCAAAGCTTTTTTAGACTTTTAATTGTTTCATTTATTTCATAACCTCACCATGGGGTGGTTCGCTGGTAATTTTTCTTAAGTTTGTATATTCTTGCTTTACTCTGTCAGAGTGTTCTAAATACATTAACTATATGTTTCTTTTTCTTTGAGATTTGTGATGGTGGTGCTGCCTCAAATTTACTTTGAAGGAAACAGATCTTGCGATTGAAATGTTAGAAGTCTAGTTACTCCATAGTCTCGTGTGATGTAATACACTTAATTATTTTTCTGCTATTTTCGGATCTCCAGATACAATAAAATCCTTGTATAATCTATCGCTGTTTTCTTCCTTTCTTAGAATGTATTTTTTTCGGTAGTCTCTCGGTATAGGTTTGATGACGCAACTCCAGTATAGCAGAAAATCTTATTTGTGCTCTTAGCAATGTAAGAGCAATAAATGTTTAATTCTAGTTCAATAAAGTTTTCTTTTCAACTATTTTTTAGGTGGTCTGTTATTTGTCCACTATTTTGCACCATATTTGTTCGAACATACAAGTTAGAAATTTGTAACGTCTTCGGTTCATGACATCTGAAACTATGGATTTTAGATATAAAATATTCACAAAATATTTTAGAGCTGCTCGAAAATTTTTCACAACTGCACCTGCTACTGTTAAAACTACCTTCAGGATAAAAGGTTGGATCCAAGTTATCATACTCTCCTTCCCTATTTCAAAAGTATCATTTTCTTCTGATTTTTCACAATTTTCCCTAGAAAACTCTCCAGCTCATGATAGTACTGTAGTAATTATCTTTCTTGTTTGTTTAGAATTCATATTCACGTTACAAAAAAAACTGTTCAACCACCAATAGACACCTGATCTTCATCCGATAAAAATCATACTCTTTACCTGGCGAGTTTTATTTTATTAAAATATTCTTGAATTTTCCTAAAAAATCGACACGAACTTTCCAGATGGCCTCAGTAGGGCTAATTTACTAAAATTATTGGCAACTAATCACTAATCACAATGACAAAACTCCATCTTATTTAAAGCATTAAATAAATGATTGACCAAAACTAAAAATCACCCTATAGCACAACGAGTGCATAAGATCACGAAGACATTCCCTTCTGAACTATTAACCAAATAATTTTTATATAAATATCATCGATAATTTGTGACGAATACCAATTATCAGTAGTGAAATTACGAAAATAGCACAAAAATCAATTAATAATCAACGCAATTTACTGCAAAAGTAATGGCTGTACAGTAGTTCAAGTACCTCTTACTATCTCTTTGCAGTGCACTGATAGATACATAGCATATTCTCTGTATGTTCTGAACAGCATGTTGTTAGCATGTTTGTTTACTTATAACGTATGAGATTGAATTCTGCGAGATTCTTCTTTGAAGTAATTTTTACATTTTTAAATGAAAAAAACTAATCCGATGCCCACAAGTACACAAAATAAACTTGAGCGACTCACGCTACTCTGCGATTATTTGAACTCACAGGCAAACTTACTCCAGTTTTTTTATAGAAAAATTCCATTACGTCCCCTTCACGTTAAGAGGGTAATTGCGTTGAACATCGTAAACGTAAACAAGTGCGCCTTTTAAGCTTTAAAATGGGGTAACACATGCAGTTCGATAAGGAAACGACGTCCTAATTTTTCTTAAGCATGCAACAAAAGGGATAAAAAATTGTATCAATTATAGAAAGTTTTAATTATTTTACTGGAAGCGAAGATTCTTTATCCTGTAATGGTGTTCTTGAAAATTAAGTGTCCTTATGAGGAATGATCAATCAGTCGGCAATCTCCACGTTATCGAACATGTGCCTAATGATTTTGCTATCTTAATCACCGATGTTTCCGATATTCTGGATCTACTGGGTCATTAACGTTTAATTGCACACGATTGCTCAATTTAAACAGAGGCGGCTCTTGGGATTCTGTGATTTTCCTGGTTTATACAATGAGTAACAAAATTAAACCAAATTTGGTATAATTAATAAAGAATTTATTAATTAATTTAAATATTAGTCCTAGGAGTTGCTTAATCTTTTTTATTATTTGTTGAATCATTTGCGAATAGGGTTTTCTTCTTATCTATGGAATGGTGTCCGCTGCAAATTTCCGTACCCAAAAAATTCTATTTTGGTGATTTCTTTCAATCCAGCATTTAAAACATACCTCACTTAACTAAATGTACTAATGAATATCAAAAATATGAAAGATAAATTATAGTTGTCTTGAATTTTTACAGTATTTTTTTTTAATTATTTTGCTGTGACTCGAGTTTCGCATTGTCAGACAGCGACAGAACATTATCAAGCAATATATATATAAAATGATTTCTTTTTAATTCTTAATATTCTTCTTTTTCCAAAAAATTGGTTATTGTTATATACATATTTAGTACAAAAGGTAATCTAACATAATTGAACTTGTAAGATTTAATTGCTTATTCAGTACTATATACTGAAGATATTGTAGATATTTCTCGACTTAAAATTCCTCCAAAAAATCAAGTTCTTCTTTTTTGTCTTTTATATGAAGTATTTCCATTAAATGAAGTATTTCCACTTTTGTTTCAATTGTTTCGTTAAGTGTAGATTTACATTGAGTATTCATGAGGTGTTTTGCGTAATGTGACTTCCTAGTTGTTTTAATCTATACGCTCCTAGGTGTTCCCCGAATCTTATTTCAAAATTTCTAATGGTTTGGTCAATACAGATGGCGTTACAATCCGTATAATTGAGTTCAAAGTCTCTAAAAGGCATTTCAAAGAAAAAACAATAGACCAACTTTTATTTGGTTGATAAATCAAAATAATTAGAAACAAACTCGAAGTAAATATTCTACGTTGCTGTCTCCTATTTCTATGTCTTTATTAATTCTTTTCTGATATAAAAAAATGTTATCCTGTCCTCTAATAAAATTAGCAGCATTTTGCATTTTTCCATTGAGTTCGTCTCTGGAATAACTTTTATTGACATATACTAAGGACATCATATGTCCCCAAAAATAGAAATCCAATGGGTTATATTCAGGACTTTTTGATGGCCATTCCAAATTACTCTCTCTGCCAATCCATCGGAGGAAATAAGAAGATTTCTTACTATTAATGGAAAATAAGGTGGAGTTCCGTCCTGCATAAACCACATTTAGTAATAAATCATCCAATATATCACAAAGAGTACTTTGTAAAAAAAAATTGTAGAAAAACTATTTCTCCAATTGAAAAACCCTTCGTCTGGTAAAAGTTGCTTCAGTAGTGAACCAAATATTCTTAATAAAATTTCGGTCAATGTTATGCTGTTCAGAATACATTGGTGGAATTTTAACCGTCAATTTCTTAGAAGTAACTTTTGAACAGTAGTGAAGTGATAAGGATAAAAGTTCTCTTTTGTTTTAGAATTCTAATAATAGATGACTGACTTACTTCTGTTGCTGCTAACAGATGGCGTCAACTTATTTCAGGATTTTCATCTACTCGAACCAAAATTTCATGTTCTTGTTAAGGTGTTATTTATTTGGATGTGGATGACTAATATTAATCCAGACACGGTAACTGTGTTCCGTACAGCTGATGGAAGTAATTTTGTAAGAAGAGTTTCCGGTAATAATACAACAAATGTATACTATAAAACTAGTATAAATAGCATCATATAAGCCAAATTCCAGCATAGGATTATACACTGGTGTTTAATAAAAATTGTTCTAAAGCTTATCGAAGTGATGACAGTACCATCAATGGAACTGTCAGATTTGCTGGAACTAGAGTCAATTTGATGTCAACTAAAGCTATCCCAAGATAATTCGGGTATATACGTCTTGGAAATATAAGCAACAGATGTATTTCGTTGATGAAAAATAGACTAGATTTTTGAAGGTACTGAAAACCCATCACAATGTATTCCATATATTGAGCACAACAAACTAGTTAAAGTTAGTTCATACAAATATTTGTGGTCCGATGTCTAAAATGAGTTTTCAAGGTTCCAAGTATGTTTCAATATTTACTGATAATGGCAGATCGAGGCCATTATGATGTATAAAATTTAGTTAACCGTCCTAAAGATAAAAACCTAGAAGACACCAAATATTATATAACCCTACATTTAGATTTTCTTCTTTAGTCTGCACCAAACAATTACAATATCTAGTAGTAGTATATAAATCTTCTTCCATTAGTTTTGATAATCTATTTGGCTTACATATTTATAAATACTTTATCACCCTATTTTAGAGTTAACTAACACTTGATATTATTTGAATTTTCATCGTTCCAACTGTTTATTTGTAGAATTTATCCTTTCTTTTTTCAGTTCTTTTTGTTCATTGTGGTTTGTCCATCAGTGTAACCTTTTCCTTTACCAATGAAAAACCTACCTCACACCTCTTGGTTTTTTCTCCATTATTCATAAACACTCTCTCTTTTTTGTGTTTTTATAATTTGCGTCTTTTGTATTGCCAGAAAATCCAGCTTTTAATTTATATAATCGCATTGTATATACTCCAGTTATAAAATCATCAATAATGATAAAAGAGATATTAAACGATAACTTTTTCAGTTTCTAAACCAATACATTTTTATTGGAATAACGTTATTCGATTCGGGTTACAATTAAAATTCATTGATATTCAGGTCTCGCATTTGCGTTTTCCCTTACATATATATAACCAAATCCTGTTACGAAATAAAATTGTTTACAAAACGAATTGGATTTATACCTTGCGGCATATATAAATATAAAACATTCTTTTTTTCCAGTAAATTGAAATAAAAAATATCGGACAACGAAACAAAGTTGTATCAAAGTTAAAAAAAAATTAATAAACTGCGATGTTGGATTAATTCCCGTTACTTTGAAACTGATTTTAATAAAACTCCTGAAGAGATTAAATTTATTTTTTGTTTAGAAATTTTTTACAGCGGAATGTTTACACAGTATGAGTGACAAAAAATGGAAGGTAGAGTAAATATCCAGAAGGAAAGGATTTCCAGTTAAAGCAGGGTTAAATTTTTACACAAAAAATAATAACTAAATATTTTAATGAACCAGAAACTCTCTATGGAAGATTGAATTCCAAAAACTAGACAAACAGAAAACATATTTTAAGATGAAGCCTTACAAAAGTAGTATTTTTTGTATCAAGAAGGAAAGTATTTCCACTTAAAGTAGGTAAAGTATACTAAAAAATGAAACCAAAGTATTTTTGATGAACTATAAGTCCAAAAACATGAAGAAATATATTTCTACTTGAAGCTCGACATTCAATTTTGTTTACACATGTGTTAGTTTTATGAAACAAATATTTCCTAAAGCAAAATTAATTCCATATTTGATTTAGATATTGATCTGAAGACTTTTTTGCATCCAAAAGGAAAAGTTTTTTCACCTAAGGCACATGAAGCACATATTTTTAGACAAAGTATGAAACAAATGCTTTTTGATGAAACACAATCTTTCGATGAAACGTTGAAGTGAAAAACTGGATAAAGATGAAATGTTTTTCTTCATAAAGCCTTTCATTAGATTTTTTTCCATAAATTAAAGCAAAGTGAATTCCATAAATTAAAGCAAAGGGATATTTCATAATTGGTTGAGATATGGAAGTGAAGATTTTTGTCATGCATCAAGAACAGAAAGTTTTCCTGCTTAAATCATGATAAATCTAAATTTTTATACAAAATGTGAAACCAAATCATTTTTTGTAAACCATAGTTTTTCTATGGAACATTAAGGTCCAAAAACTGGACAAAGAAGAAATTCATTTTTTCATGAAACCTATCATTGGATTTCACAATGAGATATTTTAATGAACCAAATCTTTCCTAAAGCAAAGTGAATTCCGTAATTGGTTAAGATATGGAAGGGAAAATTTTTCTCATGCATCAACAAGAATGAAAAGTTTTTCTTTCCACTTAAAACACTGAAGCCATATTTTTGTACAAAATGTGAAAGCAAAGCATTTTTGATGAACCACAAACTTTCGATGGAAGGTTGAAGTCCAAAAACTTGACAAAGGCGAAATATATTACTACATGAAGACTGTCATTGGATTTTGTTGACAAGTGATAGTTTATGAAACAAATCTTTCTTAAAGCATAGTGAGTTCCACAATTATTTAATATATGGAACTGAAGACATTTTCGTGCATCAAGAAGAGATAGTTTTCCTACTTAAAGCAGGATAAATATAGATTTTTATACAAAATGTGAAAATAAACCATTTCTGATTAACCACAATCTTTTTGTGGAACAATGAAGTCCAAAAACTCGGCAAAGAAAAATTATTTCTTCATGAAGCCTACAAGGTGATATATTGATGAACTAAATCTTTCCTAAAGCATAGTTGAAGTCCATATTTGTTTAAGATATGAATCTGAAGAAATTTTTGCATCAATAACGAAAAGTTTTTCCACTTAAAACACGTGAAGCCATATTTTTGTACAAAATGTGAAACCAAAGTATTTTTGAAGAAACCACAATTGGACAAACATGAAATTTATTCCTACCTGAAGCCCGAGATTGGATTGTTAATAGTTTTAAGAAACAAATCTCTCCTAAAGCATAGTGAATTTCGTATTTGATTAAGATGTGGAACTGAAGACATTTTTATGCATCAAGAAGAGAAAGTTTTTCCACTTAAAGCTCAAAGTCCAGAAACTGGACAAGGAAGAAACCTATTTCTACATGAAAACTGATGTTTTATTTTGTAAACTAAATTCGTCCTAAATAATAACGAACACCAAGGTTGTTTAAAATACGGAACCGAAAACTTATTTGTCCAAAACCTAGACAAAGATATTGCTGATAAAAATATTTTTTCATGAACTAGTATTTAGGGAACCAAATATAATGATTTAACCAAATATTGATACAAGATTTTAAAGATATAAAATCAAAATCGAATATTAAATACATAGATTATTCTAAATATTACATTAGGGGAAAAACCCTATGACTTTAAAATAATCATAAAGTATATACTCGGTTATATCTTTACTAATCCCTGTATAAATAAAATGAATTAATTCATTCCACTATAATAACCTATACTTCTGGCTAACTAATATTCTGTTGTTGACGTTTCCGAACACATATTTGCCTAATTTTCCAAGAAATTTCCCGATGGTCGAAACGGCGGCGTTGCCATAGAAATAAAAAGGTACAAAGCACCCGCCAGAGTTCTCCGGGGTTAAAGGTAAACAGGGAACATGATAAACAAACGTACATGAAAGCGTACAAGACATGATATATGTCTCATTACGTTGTATAGTGGGAAGTATTGTTAGTTTACATGCGATTGCTGGTCCTTTGTACAATGCTATTAAGGTGTATATATAGGAAATTAACCTTGGTGCTTTTAACAGAAAAATTAAGAAAAGATAGATTTTAGATGTAAAATGCAGAATAAGTAAAAACGGTTTTTATTTAGGTCTAAATCCCAACGTTTCGACCGCTTTATTTGGCCATCCTCATGGCTCAAAGCACTAACATCTCCAAGTAAATTTGTGTTATATCCTGCATCACTAGTCTACTAGAATTTTTAGAAAAATGTATTCATAATACATAAACGCAGAAATTTATATTTTCTAAATAAACACATCATTTTTATAATCGAATTTTAGTTTGACAGTCAAACAAATCCTAGTAGACTAATGATGCAGGATATAACACTAATTGGCTTGGAGATTTTAGTACTTTGAGCTCTGAGGACAGCCAAATAAAGCGGCCGAAACTTTGGCGTTTGAAGTAAAAATTCATCTTCTCACTTCACTGAGCTATTCCCCAAATTAGTTTTTTTTATTTGATCTTAAAATATACTAGTAGAGGTGAAAGAATGTACATAATTTCTTTTTATGTTGCGCAATAATGTCTGAAGTGATTTGGTGCAGTTTCAATATGGAAAGAGAAATGAATGTATTTAATTTTTCTTGTAACTTTATTGCAGCAGTAAAAATTTTTCACAATTCATCTAAAAATAAACATTTTTCATCTCTCTATACGGTAACAAATGCTATATACGATGGGACGGCACATTCTCCCACCTTGGAATTTTATATAAAGTTTTCAGTAATAAAAACCAAAATGCATATTTCATTAAGCAAAGAGATATAGAGCGTCTGCGAAAATAATGCGCATGTTTATGGATGAGGTATAAAAACGTATGCAGAATAAAAACGTCGTAAATTTGTTTTTCTAAAATCAGCCGTTTTCAATGAAATAAATATTAGAATTTTAGATCTATCCGAATATTATTAATGTAATTAATGATATTCTTGATGTGAATAACATTTCACTGAATTATTAAAACTACTTTACCAAACGATAAATTAAACGATCTAAAACATCTGCAAACTAACACAATTTTATAATTCATCAGGTAGATATTTCTTGGTTACATGACACATATTTTTATTAAAAGTGTGAGGTGTTGCCACGTATAAATTTTGGAGTTTAGAATGTTTAAAGTGAATTTTTGTGTAAACTAATGATGTTAGAAAAAATATTTTGTTGCAAATAACCTGTTCTACATACCATTAAAAAATATAAATTTTTTGCGGACACCCTGTATGTTAGGACATACGATAATAGGATCATAGCGAGGTTAACTTAGACTGTTAGCGGAAAGATCAATAAATTACACGTTGTTATCATTAGACTCTGAGTTACTTGTAAGTTGGATGTTCCAAGTCTGATCTACTCCCTCTTTAGACAAATATTGCATTTCTAGAGACAAAACTCTCTGGACCGGTCTCAGTAGTTCCCCTGTTTTGGTTTTTAGTTGAATAAACTGTATATTAATATCTTTTCCTGGAAATAATTTTATTACTCCCCATCTTACGCATTTTAATTGCCATTACCTACCAGAACGATTTCTTCAACCTTGAGTTATCTAAAAACTTCCGAATTACATGTTTTAATTCTTCTAAATACTCATCACGAATTCTTCTTCTTAGATCGTCACATATGTTTTTACGATAATTTATTTATTTTCCTGCTCAAATACAGAGCATCCATGTTATCATAATCTGAAGTTAAAAAAATCAAATGACAGAAAATTTTAGAAGTATAAAAAATAGGTTCCATCTAAATAAACCTCAATAAAACCAATTCTGCCTCGTTTACATCTTTAGTTAGATAAAAGAAAATTTAAATAACAGAAATACATTTTAAATTAACAAGTTAATGTAGAAATTGTTAAAATGATCAACGTTCTCTCTCTATCTAGTATTTTAGGAATTATAAAACTAATCTATTAACAATTTAATTGAATTTTGAACAGCGCTGCATTATCCAAAAATCTGAAAGAGTAAAATTTTACATATTGAAAAGAACGAAAGAACGACTAGACGCACAAATCTGTTTTATTTATATGTAACTCGTACGATCGTCATGAAAAGTAATAGAAGAGGACGAAGAGGAACTGGACCAAGACCAGTAAGAAGCAAGTAAATCCAACTAAGAGGACCACACACGAGGAACCAAACATACCAACAAGAAGAGGATAAAGCCACAAGAAGAAAACGAAAGCGAGGTAACAACGTGGGAAGACCAAGGGAGAAAAGCGCTGGCCGCTACCCCAAGACACCAAAAGGTAGGACAGGTTGTATCACCCCACCCAGCCCTTGGGGTGATATCTCGAGGGAAGAATGTGGACGAATGAATCAGAGAATGAATGTAAGAGGTCCTGTCTGGAGACAGGGGGTGGTGGAATGGGTTCCCCATCTTCCATATCAATAAACCCGATATGGAAGATAGGAGACCCGGGCTCAGAATGAATGTGTGTGCATGAAAAGTTCTCATTTATATACCATGTGTTCCATTCTCGAAACAGGAATATGCCTATTATTAGATATCTAATTATTCCCGTAAAATGACGCAATTTAAATTAATTTCTTTTCTTTTCGTTATTCATTAGGTTCTGTTAAATGTTATTAAATTTAAATGAAATTACTAATGAAATAAATTTGCATGCCTAATAAAAATCAAAAATGCGTTTTTAACTTTTAAATATTTGTATTTTCAATAAAACTGATCAAACTAAATGGTGATTACTTCTGCCTCGTTATTTTCAGATTTATGTGGAAAACGAATAATATCAAAAATAAGAGGATTCAAATATATTACTTTTTGATGATATCTCTTTGTAAGATATGTTGCTATACGTAGAGTCATATTTATGAACTTCAATGGTCAGAGTAGGTATATTTATGCTCATTACAAGACTCAATGTGTACATAAATTTCTTGTACTACAAATAGTCCTATTTTCATTAAAGAGTTCTTTAAAAATCATGAAAGGTTTCTAGACCCTTTTTAGAATTATTTATTTCAATTTCACGTTTTCCATTTTTAATGATAGGAATATTACAACTTCTTTTATGACTTTTCACAATGATTTTAGCTTTTGCTAATTGTTACTAATTAATGTGCATTTATCCATAATATGAATTCGTCATTCTTTTCGATACGCAATCGGCGAGGAATACACAAATTTCTTGAGGTCTGGTAATCCTGCAGGCCAAACTTTTGGGCAATTATTTCCTCTTCCAATCTATATATTTGGATACTATTGGTTTAAAAAGTCTCTAACAATAATACTAAAATCAATGTTGCAGTCTGAATTGTAGTGGCATCTAGTCAAGTAGATCCAGAAGAGTGTTTTGGAGAAACTCTAAATTAGGTTCGTCATTTACTCGATTTGATAAAATAACGGGACCAATAAAATACCGATCAATAGTTCCGATCCAAACATTTATTTTAAACTCGCGTTGGAAATGTATTAAAAATTACAATAATGAAAATTTAACTGTAGTGCACTTATTACGCGTTTTAATTGCAAAATTATTAGAAAACATCGAAAAACTAAAAGGTTATCATGTGTTTCGTAATCACAAGAGATAAATGTTCATTCAAAATAGAAATATTAGTAAAAAATAAAATAATCTGAAGTTTTAATTTAAATGGATGTACTTGCATATTTAAACGTAATTTTTAATTCTGATCAACTTTTTTTAGTAACATTTTTCGATATTATCAAATTTAAAGGTACTTTACTCTTGAGTAAAACTCATATTTTTTGACAAACCTCGTATACCACTGAAAAAATTTGATATTTGATGACTGTGTTCTAGGTTTTAGATAATGCAGAACTTTTTATGAAGAATAACTTTTTTTCTTAAAATTAATAATAAAAAAGTTTCCCATATGATTCCAACTTAGGGGGACATATTGTATATATATACATATATATATATATATATATATATGTATATATATATGTATATATATATATATATATATATATATATATATATGTATATATATATGTATATATATATATATATATAAGATATTTACGGTCTTAAAGGTAACTGAAAATGTAATATATTATTATAATTTTTATTATGCACTTCTGTAACTTCAAAAGTATTGAAATGTTCATAAAATATTGAATCCAGTTCCAAATAAATAAAACTTATTTCTTTGGTATTACTAACTAAAATTATGTTGATTTGTAAAAACTGCGGTCTGGGTCTATCAGCAATCTGTAAAATTTCATTAATTTTATATGTTGCATTATGAATCATTATTTTATTTACAATAATAGCATCAGAAATTTTTTCGGGAATATCTATTTTATCCAAATCTTGAGAATATGAAACGATATCATGACTATCCTGTATAGTATGCTCATCAAATTTTACGCGAACATCAACTGCAGGCCCAGATAAAAGGCATTCACTCATTTGTAATTGATGCTTAATTGCTAAAGTCCTTACGATGTTCCTTCTTGAAGCTGTAACATTGGCTGACAATTTACTTTGTCTATGTTTGGATTCAAAAGGAAATGACGATAGTGAATGTATAGGTCCGATAGTTTCCAAAATTCTTGGGTAATGGTTTAATTGTGGATGTTTAGGTTTAAGAGTGATTTGGAAAATATCAATATAGAACTGATGATGTTTGGAAATGTAAACTTCTAGCAATTTACGATCAGATTTAGATAAATTGTTGGTTAAAATTATCGACAACATTTTCCTTAATTGAATGTAAAGTGACCAGTATTTATCAGACTCTGGAATGTAATGCCCAATTAATAAACTAGCATATAGGATAAATGTTTTAGAGTCAGCTGCGCTCATTTTAATATTTTGATTTCTGATATACTCACTTCAAAAAAAGTAAAGGTTTATTAGATATATTATCACCAAATTTGCAAGACTGAATTTTCACATTTAAAGTATGTACGCTACACTTATCAATAAAAATAAATTGATACAAGAGACTAACAATATCAAAAAGTACGATACCTTCAAAGATATCATGCATTAGGTTAACAATCAAATTTTTGGTAACAGAAAAATAGATAACGTTTTGATTCCAGTTAAAGACAAATCGTTTAAATCCAGAACTGCCTTATAATTTTTTTCAGCTCTTGAAGAAGAAGATATTTCTTTTGTTAAATATTGCGTTTGTATTTTGGAGCAATTACTAAATCTACAATAATAAGAGTAAAATCTAATATTGTAAGTATACCTAAGTTCTCACCTAAAAGAAGTGGCATATGAAAATATAATTTGCATTTTTTATCAGAAATAGTTACATAATAATAATAATAATAATATGTCTTTATTTAGCTAGTGTGCTTTTACAACACTTGCACCAGGAAGGCGAAGATTAGCTTAGAGCTAGTCTTTAACTCTTAACCTTCCTGGCTAACATGAAAATAAAAAAAAATAAAAAAATGTAATAGAGTTAGATCACTATTTTTTTTTGTAGATTCATTTGCAGCTGGGATATTCGATGGGTCAAAACATTAAATCAATAGTTTGTCATCTGTATATAGCTGCACTGCGCACTTATTTACTACATTTGGCAGATCTGAAATATAGAGTAAAAAACAGTAAAGGGCCTAAAATGGATCCTTGTGGTACACCTGAAACTATAAATTTAGGTAATGACACGCTGGCTATGTTTCCACAAACTAGATTTTAAAAAAAGACAGAACAGTAACATCGGCACCATGTATTTAAGTTTAGCACACAGTAGTTCATGATCAATTAAATCAAACGCTTTTGAAAAATCTAAAGCCACTAATAAATCTGCCATCAATAGCTCTAACAATATTATCAATTATATTTAATAAGGCAATGGTAGTACTTTGCGGAAATCAGATTGTTGAGAAGGTAGAATATTATTGTTTGTAAGGAATTCATATAACTAAATGTAAACAACATGTTCCAGAATTTTGGATAATACTAGTAGAAGATTTATTAGTCTCAAGTCGTGCACCGTTTTAGGATTAGTTACTTTAGGAATAGGACAAACCACCGACTCTCGCCAGATCTTAGGAAAATACTCACACTGCAAGCAACAATTAACTATATGAGTTATATGGCCAAGAATATTAGGCAAACATAGTTTTAGCATATAGAGAGAAATTTCATCAGCACCAGCGGCATTCGACTTGATAAAATGAAACACGTCTGCCTACTTCATGGTCATCAAAGTAAAATACTATAGGAAGCATTTATTCATTGTGCCCTAATGATAAATGTTTTACTTTATCTTTCCAAAAATTGGTTTGCACAAAATGAGAAATTTTGTTTGTTTGAGAAAAATTAACTTTTAGTTCTTGTATATACATTAAAGCATTATTCAAAACATTTGAAAGTTGAAAGAAATGTTTTAGAATATCTGCAGGGGGAATTAGCTGAGCAGTGTGTCCAATGTTCTCATTTGCTATCTTAGTGTCATCTATTTGTTCAGCAATAAGAACTTCAATAGGACTGATATAAAATTTAAATTTTTCTAAGAATCTTAATCGAATGTGATCTGTGTCAATGTTATAAAAAATATTAGTCATTGAATTAAACATAATATTAAGTTGTTCAAAATGTTCTGCTATAAAATTGTACTCTTCAGCGAACTGCAGTACGAAATTTTTGGTTAATTCAAACGGAACTTGGAATAGGTTTTTTGTGTTATCTATAACATTCTGAACATCTTTTCTATTAAAACATGCATTTCCATATAAATTACAGATATATAAAGTTTTTGATTTACATAATAAATTTTGAAGTTCAAGAATGTCTTTAGAATCACTAATGTTCTCACATAAAATATCTTTACTCTGTTCATGTTTTCATCTCGATGTGATAGTTTATTTCTGTTATTTTCAGAAACACATTTTGGCACTTCAAAATTTCTTTCAATTGCAGAATTCAAATCATGGCTTTTCAGATGTTTTTTATACAAATTTAGGCAAGAAAAATTTCTGATACACTGATTTTTAATATACAGGGTGGCCAAACGAAAACGAAAGAGAGCCATTATCAGGAACTGCGACACTTTTTTCCGGTATTTTCGGCTTCGCTGCTTACACCTCCAAGCGAGGGTAACAATCACCCCAAAATACTTAAATGGCATTAGGGGTCGAGTAAGGCATCATTTTAAAGCCCTTTCAATTCTCTTTACTACAGTCTTTAAATTTTAAAATTCGACCTAATACTTTTTAATAAGTTGTTTACTTACTTCTTAATTAAATTAAATGTTCAAATTGATGACCATCGTTCGAAACGTTCTTGCACATTCCGGAAAATTTCCTGAGTGATTCGATGACATTCTTCGATAATGCTTTGACGCAAATCTTCTAAAGAGGCTGGTTCTGTTTTGTATATTTTACTATTGAGTTATCCCCACAAAAAAAAAAATCAAAGGGCGACCAATCGGGTGAACATGGAGGCTATTCAATACTACCTCTTCTACCAATCCAGAATAACTATTTTTGACAATCACTATTTGAATTTCTGAAAGAGTTTTATTTACCAATGCCAGCTGTATTTTCTACTACTGTTATTTTCCTTTGGCTGGCTTCTTTAAAAAAAGCTGTTTGCAATTTTGGCCACTTTAGATAGATGTTATCAATCTTGTCTGGGTATTTTTGTTTGAATTCTGAATTAATCTACACATAATAACCACATAAATATTTTTACTAAACAAATTCAAAAATATGGATTACCAATTCTGCGCTAATTTCTAGCTTCGTTATAAATTTCTTCTATAGTCTTAAGTTTGAAATGCTTTTTCTATATTTATAAGTCGATTCCCATAATTCAAGTACTTTTAGTTTTGACTCTAAAACGGTTTTCAGGAGCTCATATATTACCAAATCAGATTCAACTGAAATAAAAAAAAATTATTTCAAAAAGGGAAGCGAAAAAGTATGTACTTTAAAACTATTCCATAAAATGTAATTGTAGGTAATTGTTTTCAAAATACCAATATCATTATGTAGTTAAGTATTCACACCTTCCTCATTAATTGCTGTAGATTGAGCAATTTGTGAACTACAAGATGATGAGGTATCAGCCTTTCTTAAAAGATTTCGGATATTATGGAAACGGGACCATAAACGTCCTTTGGGATTTCTTTTTGGGCTGCTTGAAGAATATTTTTTGTATGGAATTTAATAAATTTTAATAAATTTCTTTTTTTTTTTTCTCTTTAGGAAATAAATTTATTATTTGTCTTGTAGTCTTTTCAAAGATCCAAGATTGTTTTGAGATACTAAAATTTTAAATATATAAAAATGAATTAATTAATAAAAAATAAAAATATAATAACGGTATCTGAAAATTTCATTATAAAATTTAAACTATAGATTGCTTGACCGAAATTAGAAAAGGTTTTTGTGTCTAAGTTTTTTCAAAATACTTTTTTTCTTATTAAAAATTAAAACTTTTCTTATATGATTTTCAAAAATGTACTAAGAAAATGTTTTCGTAATGTTTAGTGTTTGCGAATAAGCAACTATTTATTCATATTATAATATTTAAGTGACTACAAAAGTATCTACAATTTATAAGAGAAACTGAAATAAAAATATGTACATACATATATACATGATTGGGATAAAGTATGGAACCAAGTAAATCTTTAAAACGAAACGGCCGATATTTATGAAATTTTACAAGTAAGTGCAGTGGGGGAGATGCAGCTAATGTACATTTTTTTGTTAATAATATACTTCCGGTTTAACCGGAAATACCCTCAACTTTTTTAATTTAAATGGGACACCCTGTATATTTTTGCAGATATTGAAGGATCTTGTTATTTCTCGAATTTGTACATACTGGGTTTAGTGGAAATAGTTTGTAAAAACGAAAAATAACTCATTTTTAGTTGTAGAATAAGTAAATTTATTTACTTTAGACTAATGAGAATAATAATTTTAACAAAATTAATTCAAAATCTGCAATAATATACAGGGTGTCCCATTTGAATTAAAAAAGTTGGGAGTATTTCCGGTTAAACCGGAAGTATATTATTAACATGCATTTTGTCCCATTGCACTTACCTACAAAATTTCATAAATATCGTTCCTTTTTGTTTTAAAGATATCTGCTTGATTCCATACTGTATCCCAACCCTGTATGGAGTGAAATCACGAAGTTTTAGGAAATTTTTTTAAGATGTCGCCACTAGCGTGTATGTTATCAAAGTATTTTAATTAGTTTTAAACGTTGATGATTATTTCGACTGTAATAGGAATAGATATGCACGCAAAACTAACTGGTCTTTTAAACGAAACAAACATTGAAGCGATAACATCAATTTTCAACTCGACAAACTGTCTTTGGAAAAGTTCTTAAGTAACCTACATAATCAAATATCCTGGTGCGCCAAACCTTTTGAAGTGATACAATAACAGAAAGTAGACTTCTTCTCTTCGACACGAAAAACTTGCTATACGAAGAGTTTCGTTTTCTTATTGCATTCGAGTGAATCAGATTTAAAAAGTCTCTCCCGCGGGAATTTTCCGCTCTTATGCTAGCGAAAGAGTTAGAAACCCAAAGAAAAACGAGAATTAAAAGAAAATCGATCAGTATCAGGACTAAGTTGACGCAATTTGTATTCCATTTTCGTCGTTAGTCGTACACAGAGAATGACAGACGATATTGTCTGTTACGGAGAATACAAAGTGCGAGCTCGCTTTAGTTTAGTCACTTAAGAGTTCGTTCCTGAAAATGTGCTTCTCTCTTAATTCTTATTTATTTTTAGCGGTCTAGATGGAATTTTTTACAGGGTGCCACATATATATTTGGACAAAAGTAGGAAAAATCTATAGGACTTAAGTCAAGAGATCGAGCAGGTCAATATAATATGTTGATTTTAAAGACCATGTGCAATTAATTTGAATATCTATTGCTGTTCTCTGGTTAAATAAAATTCAAAGACTCTGAATGAATATTCATGATATTTCTGTAAAACAAATCCTGTATTTTTTTTATAAAATCTACATGTACAACATTTAAATATGTTTAGAATTCTAATTCCTTTTGGCATAATTTTAATACTTACCATCTAAATGAAGGATTGTTGAATGAAACAAGAAAGACTTTGAGAAAGTTATGATGTTTTAGTTTCTAGCAGATCTACGTGGGTTACATCGTTCTTATTGTTTCATTATTTGTCTTTCGAGTATTTTAGTGGAAACTTTCCATTTACATACAAAGTATGATACGGGAAAACGAAATCATTTTGCAATTTAAATATTTAAGTTGGTCCAATTTAATATGCGATTGTCTTGAAATATTTACAGTTTAGATGAAAAAAAAAATAGGTCGGCTTGTTTTGCTGAAAATTATATAAAAAAAATGATACCTACAAAAGGAATTCTTTCAAAGCAGGATATTGGAATTTTGTAAATGTGCATAAATAATGAAATCTCTATAGAGATGTAAATCAGAGTGAACTGGAACTTTGTTACGTATTACAATATCATTTACTTCAAAAAACCACCAGTCTATTACATATTTATATCTGATTTTATCCCATTTTCTTTTGTGTTTTTACTTTTGAAATTTTTTATCCTGATTTATCATTCATCTAATCCTAAGAATGGAATACTGGGTGGATCTAATTTTGTCAAAATCACAACATATGATATCGTGTGCCTTGTAAAATTGCATAATCCAACTAAAATACTTTTCTCTTCCGGTTAATTTTACTTATATGGGAATCGACTAACAGTTCGTTAATTTAAATGGGACATATGTATTGTTTAGATTTTCTTTGTTGAATGTCGACCGTCACATGAATATTTTTGTCAAAAAATTGTGATTACTCAAATTGGCAAACGAGAATTTTCAAAATCTACTACGAGTCTTTACAACTTTTCAAAAATAGTTTTTTAAAATAAATTATATTTTTTTGGATTTTCCTAAAATATCTTGTATCATCCAGCATTCTTTATTACTAAATTAAACAGTTTAAAAAGTTTTAGCATTTTTCCAAATAAAAATTGTTAATTGAAATAGTTGTAGTTATATACACTTTTGCCTATTTTGGTTGGCAATATATTCAAACAGTTTTTAATATTAGATTTACGATAAAAAGTTTTTCCTTCTAAAAAATTCTGCTTTAAATTAAAAGTTATATTTCATTATTTAAACTTGAGATACCATATATTTGGTGATTAAAATTTTTAAAAATATGGTCTTATTGAGAATTATATTCTCTATTCACTATTTAAAACTATTTAAAATTTTTTTTGTGTTTTTTACTTTTGAAATTATTTCATCTAATCTTAATTCCCTAAAGAATGGGATACAGGATGAATCTAATTCAACCATATCTTTGATTTTTTGTAAAATCCAAAAATTAAACTTCCAATGAATTGTATTTATACTGGAAGATTAGATTTTCTTTTTTTAATGTTGATCAGTTAACCATTTAATGCTTTTGTCAAAAAAATATCATTGCTCAAATTGGCAAATTTTTAAAATCTATTTTCACCCTTTACGACTATGCAAAAATGGTTTTAAAAGATTTATCCTTGAACTATAAATTATTCTTTTTAATTAAGACACACTGTATACTATACAATCTTTGAATTTCAATTCAGAATTGTTTATTACTAAATTAAAAAATTTAAAATTTACCTAATTTAAGCATTTTTTCATATAGAAATTGTTAATTAAAACAATTATAGTCTATTTAATTTAGCAATGCAATGCAAAAATTTTTAATATTAGTTTTAAGATAAAAAGTTATTTTTGACAAAAAGTTCTACTTATATCATATTTTTTAAGTAACTTGTTATAGTGATTAAAAATTTTAAATATAAATTACATACTAACGAAAATTTCTTTTTTTAAGACTATGGATTATACAAATGAATATTACTTAGAATAATAGAAAAGCAAAAATGTTTAAAAAAGAATCACAATAGTTGAATATGATTGCATATTTGTGAGCAGTTTATATTTCTAGACAAATTTTTTTTATCATAATTTTCCATGTTGTTAAAAATAAAGGTACTAATATACTTTTTTTTGACAAACCCTGTATATTAAAAATATATATGATGTATTTGAGGTTTATTTTTCTATATAATAAGTTTTTATTAAATCACGATCTAAAACAAAAATTAGCTGTAGTTTTCGAATGGGTCAATTTTAATTTTTTAATTTTAAATCACCTGGTATCTTTTATTTCAAGTTCGAGGATTTTTATAAGGAGTGATTTTTAATTATACCACTGATAATAAAAAAAGTTTTCCGTATGTCGCCAACTTGAGTAGAAACATATTTCTTGAACTCGGTTTAATTTGCCATGTTCAAATTACATTTTTATTGCACCTTCAATGATCTAGATGAACTGCTTTCCTGGTTTTCTGATCGAGCTTTATATTTGTTACTTCCGGTAATAATTTTTTTTTATTGAAATATGGAAATTTATTAAATATCATGTCAAAATCACGACATTTTTAGAGAAAAATTTATGAATAAAAGTATCCAATACCTTATTAGAACGAGCCGGTTATGACTACAATTAAACAATTTGATTATACACATTTTAATAAATAAATGTACAAAAGAATATCAATTAAAAACAAACCGTTTTGAAATTATTTCAATTACTTCATTAGTTAATCTTTAAAGAGCTCCCTTAAGAAGCATTTTCTTATGAGATGATTTGCGTCAAATCGATATAAAATCACCTCTAGATTTTACAGTTTTTTTTATAGCGTAAATTTCTGAACACCCTGTATATACAGAGTGTTCGCAAAAATAATGTGTTTTTTTAAATGGTCTGTAAAACGCGCACTTGCACCAAATTATCCTAATAACATGTTTTTCGAACATCATTAGTTTACACAAAAATTTATTTTAAACATTTACTTGAAACTTTATATGTGGCAATACTTCATTCACACTTTTAATAAGAATATGTGTCATGTGGCCAATGAATATTTACTTGATGAATCGTAAAATTGTGTTGGCGTTTTAATCGAATCAAGAATATAGCGACATGTTAATTAATCTAATCCGCGATGTTTTGTATCAGTGTCCCAAAGATTGTTGGAAACGTGTAGTACATACTCTTCTACATCCCCTGTAATCGACCATTTTAAATATTTAGCTGTACTAAAATAAAGTTATTTTTAGAACGTTTCAAAAACTAGCTTTGAACTTGACCCAGTTATTTAAGTGCCGCGGTGTTGCCGGCTGTCGTTGCCCTTTAAAAACGACTGACTTTAGGGAAAAAGTATAAGATATTTTTATTCTGAATACGTCTCTATACCTCATCCATAAATATGCACATTATTTTCACGGACACTCTGTATATGACTGTAGTATTTTGAATTTTAGGTTTTCTCATTGTACTTCTACCGCTTTAACTAGTTTTCTTGATAGTTTATGAATTTGTGTCATTCTCTTCCAATCTGTCTCCTGTGGCAAATTTATCAGAATCTGTGAAATCCAAAAGCATTCGTAGAATAGTATGGTTTTTATTTTGCCCCCAGCAGTTATCACGATACAGATGTAATTCAGAATTATTTTTTTAAGGTAATTCATGACAAAAGTGCACTATTTCGGCTGCTCTTTTCTTTGTCTGTCCTTCATGATAAACGTACATCCTGAATGTCTTTTCTTTTTTATCATGAATGCAAAATATCGATACTGTAAACTGCTGGCAATAAAATACTTCATTAACAGGAGTGGTGGGAAGTTGAACATTTTGCATATAACCAAAAAAAAACTAAAAATCTTACCATACAATATTTATTTATTTTGAATTTCTTTTCGTTCATCCATTTTACCACATTTAAGTCCTATGGAGAACCTTCTTCATTTTGCATATAATCGAAGGCTAATGCAAAAACTTCTTCTTTATTTTCCTTTTCGTTAACGTTCTGTCATATTTGTGCGAAAAAACTGCATTATTTTAATATTGAGCTTACTATTTATATACAACTTTTAACTACCTGAGTAGTTGACAGGAAATTACTTTATATGGCCTCTAGCACACTAGCTCTTGTCTTTTTCTCGCTTAAATCATGTAGTAACTTGCCTAGTAACAATAGGTTGTTTATCTTTCTGAGCCGCTTATAAGTAATCGCATATAATGACTAAAATGCTTTAAAAGCCAACATCGCCACGTGACTTTTTACTACTAAAAATATTTGCCTCCTTACGTCTTCAAAAAATATGTAGACCTATAAACGCGTTTACTTTCTTCTGCTTTGATTACATCAAACAAAGAGAGAAACGAATACGATCTCAACCAAAACTACTTTGGCAACATTGCTCTTATGATATACACATCAACTAGAACACTGCACAGGCCCGATTCTAATAAAAAGTATATTCAATTTTTTTGTCGCACATACGAATGGATTGGGAAACGTGTAGTATAAAATAATATGTTTGTGATGGGTTACATTTATAGAGAAGTGGTGAACAAAGTTAATGCTAATAAAAATTTAATAGATACAACAAATATTTGAGTCAAATTTCAATTAATACTTAAAACATGGATTCATAAAAATGCTTTAATTAATTGTTGTGACAAAATAACGAATGCGTAGGATAAATAATTTCATCTGAAAATTCTTTCATAGATTTTCATGAAAACAAAGTTTCATTGTCAAACGAAATTTTATAGAAAAAATCAACCTCTCACGTATCTACTTTCGAAAAAATAATAGTAGATTTTTAAATTCACGAATATAGTTTTTAGACAAATTTTGAAAAATTGAGTAAAGGGCATTAAAAACTATATTGATTTTATTTTCTTTTTATCGCTCTCGATGCAAGTACTTTTATTTATAAACTCCATGATTACTCAAATTTTATTCAAATTTAGAATTTCCCCAAACGGTACTGTACAGATAGTAACTCAACTTCTACCGAGAACGTACGCTAAGGCACAGTGAACGTCAGGCGAGAAAGCATAACCTGTAAAAATGCATAAAAACTGTTGCCAGATTATAGATCTAGGGTAAAGGTGCAATATATTGTCTAATTTTTCCAAATAATTGAAATGAATTTTACTGCTAAGCGGTTGAAATAAAAAAAAGTTAAGCATTAAACTTTAAAAAATCTGCATTTTCTATTATTGTCGGAGGGATGTTACAAACTCTTTTCCACGTAATCCCATAAATAGAAATCCATAGGAGTTATGCTTGGTAATCCAGCCGACCAAGGATCTGGCCATCTTCTTCCAATCTCTATACTAGGAAACTTTCTACTTACATTGTTCCTTACTACTCCTCTACAAATATACAGGAGCTTCATCTATGATCATCTTTCCTCACACTCATCTCAAAATCCGTTAAAAAAATCGTACGCGCCCCCTCGGCACTAGAAAAACCTTTGTGACGCAGAGCAATGCGCAAGTTGTGCGCGTCGTCCGCGCCGCGACGCTCTTTGGAAGGGGTGCCAGCGCCATAGTAGGGAGTTTATGAGAAGCGACGCTTCGTCCTGACGCGCTCAGTTTTCGAATGCGTGGCAATCAAAACTGGCTGAGCGCTGAATATTACACTTGGCAATCACCCGACAGTGTTTTGTTTGCGCAGCATGTGCGATCTTCGACACCCGTGGAAAAGTTGAACTTCGAAGGCGCGCCCCAATTGTTTGTAAGTTTACACCTACAGTTGATGTGTTTTTTACCCTTAAAATATTTGTTGTTTTTGTCGTTATTTTTTTCTTTTTTTTTTGTGATGCTTAGTGGTATTTTTTGTGTTTTTTACGTTTTGTTTTTGTTCTTGGTGTTGTGTTTTTTCGGAGATTTTGCAGGTATATGGTGAGATAATTATGATTTTTTTTTTATTTTTATTTACCTTATTAATTGTCCATATTGTAACTGGAGAATAATTGACCCAAAACACGGACTTACAGTACACCTTGATCTGTTACGATACCTTTAAATACACTTTATAACATATTTTAGAAGACACTACTACCAAAGGCGTAGAGTAGGGATAAAATATTTGTTTCCAGCCTCTAGATTCTACGCCACTGTCGTAATCGTAAATTTGACATATTTTGGTCTTTCTCCAGTTTTCTCTAAATAAATATTTATCACCCTGTCTGAGTACGACAAAGTTACTCGTTTTAAAATTAATTGAACTAAAAAGTGTAAAATGTTGTAAAACTATTTAGGTTCACAAAAATATATCAGCTATTTGTAATAAAAATTAAAACTCATCAACAATAATAAAATTAACATTCAAACTTGTCGTCTATTTAATTCATTCCATAACAATTTTTTAATTATTTTGGTAAATTTGAACCTTAATTATATTTGGTTTCATTAGATCTTGTCGACTATTAATTACATGAGCCTACACTAGTGTCTTCATGGTTTCCCATAAATAATCTAGAGGGTTAAAATCGGGTCTTCGAGCCGGCCATGGAAATTCACTTCCTCTCCCAATCCATCTATAGAGAAATTAATTTCGCATCACTAAATTGCATAAATCACGTATTTATTCTTTGGTTAATCGGAAATTGTTCCAATTGATCAAAAGGCGTAGTTTGGAGAAATTTAAATTTACAGGTAATAAAAAAAAATGGTCCATAATAATTCCATACCAAACATTGATCTTATATTCTTCCTGGAATTTATTTGGAATGGAACATTTCAAAAAGAAACTTCATTACTAATAATTGTGTTCTTAAAAAACTGTTATTTGTATGTTTCTGCTCCTGCTTTAAGATTTTCGTCCTATATTTTTCTGAGTAAAATTTCCTATTATCATACTCTCATATATTCTTTTGTGTATTATTTTTAGGCAATTGACACATTTTAAGTCATCTCAATCTGTTATTTTGTCAGTAATTATTGTTCATCTTCAGGTTTTCTCTGTATATTTCGTTTCGTATCCTACCTTTCTTTGTTTTGTTACTGATTTTCGTCAGGAATCTCATTAACGAGTTAATTGTTTTTTATTTAATATCCATGTTTCACAGCTGTAAAGCATTGTATGCCTTTCTTTACTATTGTGTTTTGGTATTTGTTCTTTCTTGCCCGGGAGTGGAGTTTTATATTTTGGGACAAGAATTCTCCAATTACAATAGGGACAATTATTTTTAATGAAATACTGAATAAAAAAAAAATTACTGCAGATATAAAGATAATGAGCGAGAAATTGGTATTTCAAATAAAAAAAGTTCAGATTTCAATAATCGTGCATCCAGAATAATGGATTTTCCGGATATTCTGATATAACTTCAATTAAAGTACACCATCTTGAATTTAATATTAGGCTTTAATTTACCGACCAAAATTTTATTATTTAATATTTATTTAGTTTTTTTTTGATAACCAAAAGATGTAGTTTCAGCTTGAAAAATCATTCCGAATTATTAACAATTTTTAGGAAATTTGGAATTAGGGAATTAGGGAATTGGGAACTTTTCTTCAATCTCTATAGTTTAGTAGATCAGTTAAAATCAATATTAACTGATCCTCGTTAACCACAAAAAATTTGATTTTATTGGACATAAATTCATTAAATGAAAAAATATTTTTTCTCTGAATTATTATCCTGAATGTTTTCTGAGATTTTCTGATTCTACTTGCCTCATTAATATTAATTTGGTTATGAGATACAAAGTATTTAATACTTTTTTAGGCTGCGTTAATATACGTGGTATTTTAAAATAACTGTATGTCCAGAAAAGTAGAATAAAGTAGTTGAAATTTTACAACAAAAGTCAGACATATTCCTGGCAAATTAAATATCAAAAATTGTTTCCGTTCACTATCAATTTAGTATTTATTTGAAAGCTAAATTTAAAACAATTGTCTATTCTAACAATTTGAATATTGAAATAGTTTACTGTACAATTAAGTTCGGTGTGTGGCTAATGATCATTTCAAATTGTTTAGATCGTAATATTTATAATTTGACTGTTAGTTTTATGAAATAGTTCATATAATAACATGAAATTTAATAATAGAAGACGGTTTCGTTTCAAATATTTATTAATATGAAATTTTTCATCTTTTTATAAAATCTGAACGGATCCAATTTTTTTTATAAGTTCATTTATTTGAAATATTAATAATTTAAGACAAGCACGTTGCCTCCTTTTCTTTTTATAATTTTACAAAATGTTCATTCGGGACATTCAGTTTCTCGAATAAAAATGTAAATTTATCAATTTTTGATTATATTTACAAATAACTATCTTTTGTTTGTAACTTGGCACCCTTTCATCATTTTAGTTTTAATAATCAAAAGATACTATATGATTTTTTCCAAATTTTACCATTTAAGTCAAAAATCGAGTTACAATATATATTTTACATCGTCCTCTAGACGTGTCAGAGTTCGTTTTTAATGAAATGCACATATATTTTAAAATAACAAAATATTAAAGAACCTCGTAAACCAGTACAGAGAAAATAGACTAATAGCTACATATTTCTGATAAAAATGATTGGCTGTTATGGAGTTTATATTAAAAAGAAAATGAAGCAAAAGTCTACTTTTATAGGTTGTAAATTCTCATATCCCTACTTCGTTACCTCCAGGTTTATGTCATTTATTTTCTCGTTTTGATAAAATATTTATGTAAACTTCTTGTTTTAAGTTTGTTCATTTTAATAAATCAGGTATGATTTCTTCTTCAGTATAAAATAAAATAATTTGTAAAAAAATCTTATTTGCTTATCTTTTATTTATGAGCGACACTGTATAATTAAAAAATTATTTAAAATATCGTTGTTAACAACATTGTAATAGGCTCAACTTTCTTAATAGTATTTTTTCGCACCTGCAATAATGATACATCAACGTTAAAAACGCATAAAAATTCCTTTGATCATGTTATAAAGTTAGAAATAAGTAGATATAATCGGCTTAACATTTATGTTTCGTATTTTCCGTATATTATAATCTAACATCAACGAAATAAATTCAAAGTAGCAAATTCTAACTTCAGATACACTAAAAACTTCGTTTGATTCATTTTAGATAAGACGTATCTTTTCGCTTCGAATTTTCGACACAACAAAATTAATTAATTCTTAAAAGTTGGAACTTGGTAGATATAATTGACTCATTTAGTATTTTTTCGTATCTCCAATAGTACGATGACACTAAAAACTGTATCTTCAAAGTAGTAAAGATTTTTACTTTTTAAGTGGCAATTACGTTCTTGCTACGAATTTTCGACACTACAAAGTTATTAATATTATGAAGTTAGAAATAGGTAGCTAGGTTAGGTATCACTTTTGTATTTAGTATTTCTTCGAATCTACAATACATCCAAATTACATAATGGAACTTCATAGTAGTAAACATTATTTAAGTAGTGAACTAGTATAGTTATTTTAATTTTAAAAACGCATACAAGCATCAATTTTTCTATTTTCAGTTCCAAATACGTTCTTGCTACGAATTATAAACACGAAAGCGGTATTAATTTTTTAAAGTTGGAAATAGGTAGAGTTAGGCTTAATTTTCATGTTTAATATTTTTAATTTTCGTCAATAATAATACATCGACGAATGTAATTACTGAAACCTTAAAGTAGTTGAGATACATTTTGGACACAACAAAGTTATTAATATTATAAAGTTATAAATAGGTAACTTTTGTATTTAGTATTTCTTCGTATCTCCACTAATAATACATCAATGAAACTAAATACTAATATCCAAAGTAGGAAGGATTACTTGAATAGTTATTTTAACTTCAAAAACATATAAAAGCTCATTTCAATCCATTTTAAGTAACATATACATTTTTGCTACGAATTTGGAACATACAAAAATTTATTATTTCACTTTAGTAAAAATAACTTTTGTATGTAATATATTCTTATCTCCAATAATAATACATGAACAAAAATAAATACTGAAATTTATTATTATTAAAACAGTGACCTGATGTAGTTATTTTAACTTTAAAAATGCATACACCCCATGCGATCCATTCTAAGTAACAGTTACGTTTTTATAACGAAATTTTAACGCGAAATGATTATTAATCCTTTAAAGCTGAAAATATGTAACAATTTTTCCTAAAACTACCAATCAGAACATTCTGCTTATATTAACCTACTCTAAATGTAAAACAGAGTTGTATATTTTAAAATGTTTGATTCAAACATCTCCTGTAAGTTGCATAGAGTTTGTAATTACGTTCACTATAGTGACCTAAAACGTATCAAAAAGTACACGTAAAGGGTCGGATTGGGTCAGACTTTGACGGGTTTCTTGGAGGTGTAATTTACAATACAGTTAGTTATTTAACTATAGCTTGACGTCGAACTATATCTTGTAATTGCCTACCAGTCAATTTTCGGTAATTTAGCGGTAATAATGACTAAATAAATATTGATCGATTGTGAAATGGAATTAGAGCGATTACAAATGAATCAAGAATAAACAGATTAAAAATTTAATATCTACAGTGTATTAAAGTAAAATTCTTGTAATTTTATACATGATTTGTTAAATTTTATTGAATTAAATAATCTTAATTTGAAATGATAAAGTAAACTAAACAAAATGAAATAAAATGTAATGAGTATTGGTAAGAAATGTGTCATTCTTTTTCTTTTGACATTCTGGATTCCTTTCGGGATAAAGGTAATTCAATTTTGGCACTCTTTCTTAATTGTCTCGTTTTGAAACCACACCTGACACTTCTATCATCTTTATTTTAGTTATATACTTCATCTTTCGCACTTTATTTTTACAAATTGTCCACAAATTCTCAACGGGATTGAGATTCCAGAATAGTTAATTTTCTTAGCCTGGAAATAGTGGACAATTTTTTGAACATGTCATGGAGACGATCTTTGTTGAGAAATTACTTTGTTGGCCAGTACCCTATCCAGCTTTCCAGTCGAGCATTGCTCCAACATTGACTTGAGCTTTTCTATGTTCATCATAATTTTTTCAAGATCAGAGTACGAGAAACGGTCCCAGAACATCTTTTTGACTGGATGCTTAACTCTTTATAAATCGTTTTCTGTTTCATAAAAGATCAGCTTCATTTCGAGTAATGGCCTTTCTTTTCCTTCCACATTTTCTTTTCCGCTGCACTTCAAAGATCCTGCTTTCTTTCTTTGTTTTATGATTTTTTTAAGGCACCCAAACTCATACCATATTTCTTGGAATTTTACTCTGGGTCATTGGGTATATTTACTAAGGGTGATGATACTGATGATCCTTTTTCTATTGCAATAATTAGAAATTCTCAGAGATTCTCATATGTTATTACGCATCACCACAAATTCATAAATATAATCTAAAATATTATCTGTCTCTTCTACTTTTTTTCCTCTTCTTTTTCTTTTTTATCTTTATTTGGGCTCAAACTCTACGAGTACTCTGTGTTATTGAGATTTTATTACGAAAAAGGTGTCTTTTGAACATCACTTTTTCCAGAATTCTGAAATCATTTTTAGATTCGTATATTACATGTTTTTAAAATTGCTGTTTTGGAGGTTAATGTAATGGCGTCGTTCTTCTTCTTTACTTGTGGAGTCATTTCTTATTAGTTATTTAGCGATTGCTATGTCTTATTAAAATTTTATTATGAAAGAAGCTGCGTCTCTTGAACATCACTTTTTCTAAAATTCTGATATCATTCTTAGATTCTTATGTTACATTTTTTTAAATTGTCGTTTTGAGGTTAATGTAATGCCGTCGGTCCTCTTCTTTACTTTTATGTGGGCTTAGGTCTTATTATTTAAGAAATAATTCTTAGATTCTTATATTTCATATTTTTAATTTGGAGGTTAATGTAATGACATGGTTCTTCTTTACTTATATTTGGAGTTAACTGTCAGTTATTTAGCCATTGCTATGTCTTATTAGAATTTTATTACAAAAAAAGCAGCGTCTCTAGAACATCGCTTCTTCCAAAATTCTAAAATCATTCTTAGATTCTTATGTTACATTTTTTTTTTTAAATTACGATTTTGAGGTTAATATAATTGTAGCTTTCAAGGTCTTCTTCTTCTTAATTCTTTTATTGGCTTGAACCTTATAGATTATTTGGCCAGAGTGTTGATGTTGAAATAGTTGCACAAAAACAACTTCAAAAAGACATAACAGTGTTGCCATTATGAGAAAACTGAATTTTTTGTTGTATTCACATTTATTGGTAAAATACTTAATAAATTATACAAACAATTTTGTAAGTTATCACGAAACTTTGTAATTCAGTTATAAATCCATTGTTAAGTAAGTGTAAAAAATTGTTTAATATCATATACAGTGTGTTCATAAATAAAAGGAAAACGTTTAGTGGCTCGAGAATACTGGTGAATTATTAATCTCAAATTGCTCTTATTATATACATGATTTTTGTGATGCCTAACCTGGATTTCACTGTTATACAAGGTGTTGTTACAATTCTATCCCTATTTATGAATCGAATCTCCTGTATAATTTTTAGCGTATTTTCCTAGAAAAGAATGTCGCGTTTTATTGCTGACTCGAACCGAACCCAAGAAAAGAGTAACAGTATCGCAAATTAACGGTTTATTGCCAAGAAATTGAGTTATTTCCTTGCATCTGTACAATATTTATTTCTAGTGCTGACCTTTGGAAGGTGTCCAATATTTCAAAAACGCCGTGTCAAAACTTTTGTTTTAATCAATCAAAATAAATGAGATTATAAATATCTCATTGTTTGACTCGAAACAAGCCGAGAAGTTTATAAGTGTCGGATAAATCTTGTACCTCGCTTAATATTTCTTGTTTATTTTCTAAATAAAATAAATAAATAAAAGTGTCTCAAAGTTTAAAATATTCAGATCATATTAAAAATTATTTAGTGTATAATATACTGAGTTCGTTATTAAATAATGCAAACAAAATTGACACAAAATCAGATCCTTGTGGTGCTTCTCTTTACTGAATCAATAAAATATAGTTTTCTATTATTATAACTATAAAATATAATTATTTTTTAATACGCTTATTGGGATTAACACTATTAAACGCTCTTGATAATTCAGTGAATCTAAAACTTGATTAAATTTATCACATATCGACTTGCTTTTATAAATATCGTAATTATTTGGATACGATCTAATCTAGTCGGGAGTTTTCACAGCATTTAGGAATGCTATAAATATAAATACGTTCACCTCGTATATTTTCAACCAGATTAAAAAAGGTTTCTCCCTGAAAAATTTCTGTGCATTAATTATTCAATCCAACGCATTTAGTCTATGGATCAACTCGGTTAATAGAACGATTATTATCGATAAACAAAAGCAAAATTGGAATCGGAAAAACCGTTTTGTATTGAGTAAACTAACTAAAAATGTGCCCGTTAGGGATTTTAAAATCTTTGTTGAATATGAAATGAATAATGGATCATTGTTAATTATATTTGCACACAATTTTCTAAGGATGAAACATTTCGGAAATGTGTTAAAAAATTGTTTTAGGGCAAAGACACGATTTTTTTATTAATCGAATTGGGAATTCGAATGGATTTTTTTGTAAAGAATTATCAACTCTATGGACTGGAAAATAGATTCAGACATAGAAAAAAAAACAAAAAACCAACAAAAATTGTTTAGAGCAAGTAAATATGTCATATTTGATTCAAATCAGTTGTTTATTTAAATTTTAATGTACCACATATCCGCTTTAAATAAATTAAGTCTAATAGAGAAATATAATCTAAGTTTACGTCAATAATTTAATAATTAATTGATAATTTAATTTTCTTGGTTTCTCGGAAATTCGTAAATCTCCTAAATTCAACAAAAACAATTCCATACAAATTGATATTGTAAATTCAAAAATAAAACAATTATTTTTTTCGGTTTCTAATTCGACACTTGTTTATATTTCAATTTTCTGCTAGTGTTTACTTTCTCTTTCTCTTTTGATTTTTGATAGTTCTACCTTTTACCATTTCAGCCAAAATTTCAGTGCAAAAATCTTGTCAAAAATATACAAAGAACCTCAGAAACAAATTTCTTTCGCTTTCACTTCCTTTTTTCGTTTCACTGAAATTCCAAAATTTATTTATTATTTCTTTTAAATTTTTATATTTGCTCTTTGACTATTCTCCAGAATTCCCGCCTCCTTCTGTAATAAATGTCTACTATTTTCAATATTTACGGAACTCCCGATTTTGTCGGAAGCTACATTCTTGAAATATAATTTTCTCTTTGTACCAGGTGAAATACCTGCAATGTTTATGAGTCATAAAATTCTATTGAAGAAAGAACTTTCAATTATATAAAAATACAATGAAATTTTTTCGATTGCGTTGTGATTGGCTGCGTCGCACCGCTGAACTCGGTCTGCTAGAAAAACTCAAACAATAAAAAAGAATAAACCTCCTGTGTAGGAGTGAACTTTACAGCACGAGAAACGTAATTAGAGTTGAATCCCACAGTTATGTTTTATGGTCTAGACTGCGTATTGGTCTCCAGTGATGCTAAAATTCCAACATACTTCACAGACATAATACATTTAAGTTTAGTTTTTGAGTTAAATAACAAACAGTTAGTTTTGTTACCAAATAAGAGTAAACCTAAAATATTTTATATTTTCATAGTACAATTTGAACAGGATTAAGGATGTAACTTGCGGAATATTATACTGAATAGCTCGTGTATCTGAGACCTTAGAAGAATAGCACAAAAGCTTATACTGAAAAATATTTACAATAAATACGTGTACTTAGTCAAAATTGTATGTGACCAAATACAAAAATTTACCATCACGAGGCTAGCATAAGCTTAAACACGCTGATCACTGTTTATATTGGACGTATTTGAAATGTGAATAGAGTTTAGACAATATTCAAAAAATGGAATTACTAGTGGTGAAAAAATTAAGAACAATAAATCAAAGTGAGGAAGATGTAACAAATATTCAGTAATAAGTATAAAACAAAACTAATATAAAGAAAATGAAGGAAATTGACGATAGATTGACTGTGACTCTATGAGATATTCAGGAACATAATCAACTTTTTACCACGAATAATCCCATCCTAAACAAAGTGAAAAATCTTAGTCCTATTGACGAATATAACATATTTTTTAATTCAGAAACTTTTATTATAATTGCGAAAAAACTATTAAACCTGCAATATAAATAATTAGTAAAAATATAATGCCTATATGGGCAAGAAGTGAAACAATTTTTTGAAAATATTCTATATATATATATATATATATATATATATTGTTTTGGCAAAGTTAACAATGATATCTGATTATTGGAGTACCATGTACTTGTCAATCTAAAGAAATGCCAAGATTTGGTTAGGTTCGGTAAGGTTAAGTTGGACAAGGTTAGGTTAGGTTTTATTCTGGCAATTAACGTGTGAATTATTTATAATCTTAACTAAACAGTTTACAATTAAATTTGCACATTTTTCGTTAGAGGAATAACTTGGACACACTGCTGTATGAAAAGGTAAAAATAATGCCTATAAGTAGATTTTGTAAAACACATCACTTCTCTTAAAGACTGTTAAAAGCACGAAGGATCGACCAAATATCGATAGATATTGAATTTTTGGACACGTTTTGCAATTCTCCAGTCAGTCTCTACAGAACAACGACAAAAACTAATGTCAGTTATATAACTTCTCGACTTCCTAGAATCTGGTTTGCTAATTCTCTACGGTAAATACCAATCACACTATACATGAATATTGAATCCGTCAACAAATTTATGAAATCATACGACATCAAATACAACTGGCGAAACTTAGGTTACCAAAATAAACTTAACCAAGACCCACTGATAGAAAGAAGATTGTAACAATTATGGCCAGAAGATTTGATTGGACAAAGTTTGAAATGCCGTCATTAAATGGTTCCCAACTCAAGCCTATCAAATCATCCCATTTACTTATTACTTTTTTAATTAGAGTAGATTATGAAAGAAATAGGCGTTTGTAACTTTAGCATTTAACAAAAATCTTTTTTCCTGAAGAACTTTTTTGTCGGTAAAGAGATAGTAGTCGCTGGGACCAAGATCCGGAGAATGTGATGGATGGGGTTGCAATTCGGACTTCAATTTCTTCCTATGACTTGTGACAAACAGTTTATTGCTTTAGTGAAAAAGAACTTTTTTCTTTTTCGTTTTAATTTGAACGAGAAATAAGTTACCGCTTCCACAACTTACTTTTTATTTTCTGTATCAAACTACGCCCTTGCAATATTTTTGAAGTATATTCGAGTCCGTTTATTTGGAGTAATAGCTCAGTATCTAATTAAAGAGTAATAACTTCTTTCAAACCCAACAGATTCTATTGAAGTAAAACCACTTACAGGGCTTCATAAATACATTTTCTAAGCTTTGACTCTATTGGCATAGAATACTCAGAAAACATCTGTTCACAGAATTTTCCAATTACGAACTTCCTTGTACTTTGTAGATACACTTTACCGACCACAAGAGACCAAAGACAAAATTTACCGAGCAAAGCTTTTATTAGAGTTAATTCAGAAGTAGTGTGCGACACAAACAAAAGATAAATTTTTTGTATTGATAAGTGAATGGTAATTTTAATGGAAAGCTGAGTATCATAAATACGTCAAAGTTAAAAGGTATTTCTAGGTAATACATTAGAGTGTTTATGTAGAAAGAGTAGAATCGCTTATGATATTCTTCTTTGTTAAGGTAAAGAAATAGGACTCAAAGAAGAAACTAAAATGGTATATGGGTCCGAAGTCAGTACAGTCCAACAATTTTCAGGAGAAATTACAATTTTTCCTTCCTTTTTAACTACCTTATATATTTAATATATAATTATTCACGAATGAACTTACTTTATAAATAAAATTTCTATTACATAACTTGGTTTTTACTGAGCACCTGGCTATGTTCCTGGATCTCTTATGGTAGTAACCAATGTGTTAACAGTTGTTCAGATGTTTTTGAATGCAATATATAAAACCTATTTTAAGGGTTTTCAATTTCCATTCTAAACGTTCACACGAATATTTATTTGTATAGATGTAATAATTAATGAATTTAGTTCTAAGCCCCTAGACCATACAGATCTCAGTGCTGTAGTACTGGTATTTCCATCAAACTATTGGTATTCTTGGGTTTTCTTAAAAATAGGAATTTTAAAATCATTTTATGTTTTATCCGAAATACAAAAGCAATGCAATTAAATCTAATAATTAGCATGTCCAAATTTATTATACTGCGTATTTTATTCCCTGAAATGTAGTAATGGATTTTGTATTTTGCTCACTGAATTTGATCGATATTAACCAAATTTTCTCGTGTAAATATTTATCATATAGAAAGGAAAAGTATTTATAATGGAATCCATTAAGAATTTCCCACGCGCAATAGGGTAAAGACAATGAAATTTCAAACTTATGCATATAGAGTTATGCCAACATTTTAAACTAAATTCAAATTCTACTAGAGATGATTTGGAAATGGTTTTATACCACAAAAATCGTTGCTTCTAGAAAAAGCTTTTTATTTGAATAAATTTTCAAGTCATTAGATCAAAGAGAAACAAAACTCCTTCCTGGTAATCTTGGAATATGGGATAACTATTGATGAAATCAACCAATTCTTGTACAAAAAACTAACTATTAACTATTTGAAAAAATATAATGTGGCCATAACTTAATTAGAGGGGGTAATGTTTTTTCGGAAATTTTATTTCTTTCTATCTCCCGTTTCTTGAACCATTTCGGGTTAGATTTAGGTTAGGTTGAGTTAGGTTATGTTAGGTCAGGTCAGGTTGTATTAGGTTAGGTTAGGTTAGGTTATGTTAGGTTATGCTATGTTAAGTTAAGTTAGGTAGGGTTATGTTCTTTATATTATGTATTATATTCTTACTTTGTTTCTTAATTCTATTCCATATATATAACGATAATACTTGATGATATTGGTTGGTTTCAGAAACGAAATTAAAAATCGACCTGTTTGATATTTTTTGTAAGCAATTATTAATTAACTTGTCTTCATACATTATGAACGCACTATATTTATATATATTTCCAAACGAAACCTTATGTATTTGAATTGTGACTTGATATTATGAACGGATTTTCCTCTAAATTAAAAAAAAAATACATATATGTTGCCAGATTAGTACATGATATCAAAAACGGGAACAATGGTTACTTTCGAATTATATACGCTATATTTAACGGCCATATTTTAGCGTACATAAAACGTGATTATGTCCTGGAGCTTTAATTAGAACAGATTTGGCGAAATGTGGGTAAAATATTTATAATATATTAATAATACGAGTGCGAAATAATTTAAAATTAAGCTATTTGGTGATAATGAGTTTATTTTTAGCAACAAAAGATTTTTTATTAACACATAAGTACCTGTATGTTAACAAATATTAAATATGCACTACCTTACATATATATATTAATAGAGAATCACAAATTATTTTAATTTTTTTCACGTATTAAATTATATGATTAATAACTTTACAATATAATAGTTTTGTAATTAGTAATTTAATTATTAGATAAAAAATAAGATTCAATTTATTAAAATAAAAAAAATAATATTGCACCAAACATTAATTTTAAATACTCACCCCAAAAACTTAATTCTTGGGGAGCAGCAACAGTGTATGCGAAAGCGAGCAAAAGTGACTACTGGCATAGAATACTTGGTAAATAAAAACTTCCTTGTACTTTGTAGATACACTTTACCGACCACAAGAGTCCAAAGACAAATTTTATTGAATGATAAAGATTAAAGACATGCTGTTACTTGTATAATTGGTATAACCCAAAATACTATAGAAACTGGTGGTATCTATAGGTTAGGTGATATATTTTTTTAACACTGGCACTATCGGGTAACATATTACGTAGAAGCATTTTGAAAAGTTGTCCATTATAAAACGCATCTTTAGAATTATAAATAATTGTTTGTAGTTGAAAAACATTCCCATTTGTAGATAACAAACCTTCAATTACTACTTTGCTGAATTCTTATCTACACTGAACCCAAGAATTGTGATACCATTCTTTATTATAGATGTTGAACAATGAGCATATAATCTTATTCCTCAGTTGTTACATTATACATAGGCACAACATGTTGTTTTACAAAATTTTTGCAAATAACAATGACCCACCAATCAGGATTTGGATTATATTTCTTGTCTGATAACTACTTCATCGCCCATCTTAGCAGCCAACCCAAGTTTATCATATTAACCCAAAGGAATGAACCAATAAACCCATCAGACAGATTTGGTGCACCTCCACCATAAGCGGAAGTTTCTCCTTTTACCAGTTCGATTTTTTATTTCTTTCATTTTTTGTATTTGAAATTTTAATAAATGGTAAACTTTAGGATCTAAAAAATCTCTGGAACTGGTATTGTGTCCATTCAAATAATACTGATTTCATGTTATTTTGTTAACCATATTTTTTTCATTTTTCACTAATTGCTCTAAGTAAATTATACTCTCGGGATTATGTTGTGATCTTGTAGTGTCTGGATCTATTGACATTGAAGTTTTATAACAAGAATACTTATTTAATACGTTTCTTAATATTCCAAAATCTTTTGCCATTTGTGTAGCATTTACCACTTCATTGAACTTGTGTCTATACGAATTAGGCTCATTCCCTAATTCCCAATTGACTTTCTTGAATCCCAGTACACATTTACTAATCTTAGCAATGCATTAAGACCATAGAATAATTCAGTTTTAACCAATAACATACAGTTAAAGTAATATGTGCAAGCAATTCTAAATTTATGGTTTTATCTAAATCTAAGTTTTGATAAAAATGTTCTTTATCTTTATATGTCTCATTCTTAAAAATTATTAACAAAGTGATTGCAATATAGAAAGATTTCATCCTATCATTAATAAACATTTTAATTTACCATCTAATTTTTAATCCAAGAGAATGTGAATCAGGTACAGATAATTTTAGTTGTTCCACATTAATATACTAGAATATTTTTATTTTTAAAATCCGAGTAATTTTGTAGACATGGCAACATAGTTGCACAGTGCACTCATACAATTGTGTGGATTTCGCAAAAAAAGCCTAAAAATGCAAAATAACGGTGACATTGCCCCGCTTCTTTTGTACTTTTACACTTTCTTATTCCGCACCAGTCAGTTTTTACTGTTTATATTCTTTTCTTTCTTTTTCGAAGCTCTACAAATTGCAAATTTCAAAACTACTTTTACATTTCAAACATTCAATAAACGAACGCAAAGCACAATAAAATGCTCATTAAGAGGAAGCACTGTCGCAGTATTATCTTTAAGTGAAGGAAAAAAACTGGGACATGACAACGCCGCAATTTCTTTCCTTGTGACGTCCATTCAACTTTATCGTGAAAAACATTTATCTAGTCTAACGCTAATTATATTTTGAAATACTAACTTACTTATAATTTTTAATTCATTAGAATATTTTAAAGGTACAGGTAAATGTTAGTGCTTAAGAGGCAACGACACCGCATGAAATCGTAAATTACAAAAATTTCGAAAAAGGATTGAGATAATGAGATCATTCAAAAACTGAGAGATGCAGATAAGGGGAATTTTTTTTAAAAGCTGGTAAAAATGGCAAAAAACTATCAAAACAGAAAAAGCAATACGTCCCCCCCTTCATGCAGATTTTTTAAACTTAAAGTTTTAATTAGACTTTTTTTTAATTTCGACCGCTGAGGAGTAAAACGAAATTTCAAATACTGGAAAAAATTAGTCAGTAAATTGCACTAGAAATATACAAATTTATAATCTGGCAACGGTGTTCATACATTCTGACTGATTATTTATACAGTACCGTTTGAGGAAATTCTAAACGATTTGAGTTAGATGTAATCATGGAGCATTTTAGCATGAATGATAAAAGTCACAAAAGACGTTTACCTTATACACGAATGTGTTCTCCGAAGAATATTTCACTATATGTTCCGTTATTCAAACTTATGCAAAAAAATATCAATATATTAGCAAATTTAAAATATAATTTTTTCGGAAGTATATACATAAATGTTTAATTTGTTTCAGTAAAACTTCCAGCAATGAAACGTTGCTTTTTTGAAAATGTTTGAAACAATTTTCAGACGGAATCACTCGTCGTCCACGCTCGTGATTTTCTCATAGAACCGGGCCTGTGCAGTATTCTAGTGGAAAAGCAATGTTGCCAAAGTAGTTTTGTTGAAATCGTATTCGTTTCTCTTTTTGTAAAATCTAATCAAATCGGAAGAAAGGAGAAGTGTTTATATTTAGTCTATATCGACTATATGGTCTATAAGGAGGCAAATGTTTTTAGTCACGTGCCGATGTTGGCTCTTTTGTATCTGCCAGTCATTTTTAAATTAAAATTGAAATATGCCTGCAAAAGATACTATTTATTTAGCAAGCTTTCTCCTTGCTCCAGTTTTTGTTCAGCCACTTTAACAAAACTTTAATTAAAAACAAACAAAGCCTAATAACTACGTTCATACCGGAAAGAACACTAACTTTTAATTAACAACGCACGATTCTTTACTTATTATTATTATTATTATTATTATTATTATTATGATTCCAATTTTTTAGTCTTTGTAGCAATACAATAAATAAATAAATTCTGTTAATTAAATTTCGTGTATCATCGACCTCGTTATTTGTCTTTAAATCTAATACTGAGGACGAAGGGTCGCGGTCATTGTTGTATGTGAAAAGGGATTACCGGGATTTTCATTTCCATAAGTCATTCGTAATTGTATTTTCATGTATTCGAGACCGAACTTAAATTCTGGCTAATTTTACGTTTGGTGCTTATTCATGGCTGCGGTGGCATCATGGGAAAATTCTACGGCAAATGATTTATGGCCAGGGAATTCGTATTATAAAGTTGTAGGAACAAGTTTGAGCAGCGCTCGTCCTTTTGCATTTAGATTGCGTTTAGGGATTTGTTTACGATTCATTCAGCCAAAGCATCTTACGTATTTTTTTAATGTGAATAGGGAATTAAAGACTGGTTAGAAAAATTGATGTTGACATGCATAGTCTGGTATTCTGAGCAATGAACATTTTTAGCTGAATTAGAAACTGCACCGCAAAGTAGGTCATCGATCCAATTAGACTCTATTAAAATATTTAAGGAAATGCATTTGCTTCAAGAAAAAACAACATAGAATAAATAACCATTATAGATTTTTTTCAATACTAAACTTGAAAATTAAATAAGGATAAATCAACAAATATAGCTGAAGACTCCAAATGATAACTTGAAAAGAGATTATTAAGAATTTAATAATTTTGAAATTTTTCTTTGACACTAAATCTCTTCCGAATGAACATTAAGTTCATCAATTTGTACGTATCAAATTAAAGGTAATATATGTCAAGAGCTCTATTGATAATTTAAGTATTGGGATACTACATACATTTAATTAGTGATTATGAAATATAGTTATATATTGTAAGTATTATGCTGCAGCAATTCATAGTGTATTGTTATTTTAAAAAAAATATATTTAAAACAACTATCTTAATATCTAAAATTGTAAAATTGATTAATTTATGTCTTATTAAAACTGTTTTTATTGTTATTTATGGTAAAGAGTATTAAAATTAGAAAAAAAATGTATCAAAATTTAAAAAACAGGATCTTTAAAACTTAATAAAATTTTGAATGAGATGAATTAATTACAAGATTAAATATTCATATTAAAAATATTTTGTGGAAAATTGTTTAATAACCTCAATTCAAATATGTAATTTGAGTTTGTTAATTTCTCAAAAAATTGTCAGAATTATTATAATTTATTACAAGTAAGCGCTTAGATTTCCATTTATATAAAAGATGTGCTAAATTTTGAAAATCTGTAAACATTGCTTCTTAAGTTTACTTTAGCCTTCGTAATTGAAAAATGTTAATTATTTTGATGTTAAACATAAACTTAAGTAAACCTAAACTAAAAATAATTTTAATATAATTAATAAGTATTTGTGAATTTTTATGAATGTTACTCCAGTTTTATCTGAATTATAACCTTGGATATACCAGATGAATGGACAATTTTTTTTACCCAAATTTACACAACGGCAGGACGTTTCTGCTTTTAAAAGATTTCGACACTCAACTAAATAGAGTAAAGGAACTCTGCGCATGTTTACTCTTGTATTTTTGTATTATTAACATTAACATTCGTTTAAATAAACTATTATTGACGATGAATTGATGAACCAGCATTGACAATGTGTCAAAATTAATACAGCAAATTTAAAATCTGTATTATTTCAAAATCTATTTCTATTTATAAGTTACAAGGATATTTGTTGACCTAATTAACGAACGGTCCAGAACCCTAAGAAAGAGAGAATTTATTTATGTTCAATTTTCTTTAATATTTCAATTTAAATTTAATTTATTTTTATTTTAAATTGTTTATTAATGACGGTCAATTTAATTTAATTTTTTTTAATTAAAATTGAAAATTTAAGTTCTAAAAATATTATATCAAACGCAATAAAATCCCATCATCTCAAGATTAAACTAGCTTACACTTTACATACGTAAGATTATAAAAGAATACTTTTAAATTTCCCACACTTAACTATTGATGTACTTGTCAAAAAATTGTCAGTAATAATTCCAATTTGGTCAGTCACTATGGCGTCTTTATTAAATTTATAATTAACAATTTATTTGTTGGATTATACATGCATGCAAAAATAAAAATTTAACTGATGCAGAGTTCCTTTCTCCAATAAATCAATCCTTTCTCTGGCAAATCCAAGTTGTTTCTTTCCAGATAAAGCTGAAGGATTATTACACTAAAATAAAAAAATCCATAGGTAACACAAAATTTTAAAAGACTTTTCAATTACATTTTAAATATTATAGATTTAAGTAAAGCATGTTCGATAATTAGTTTTTTATAATTTTACATCATTTTGATAGAAATACTAATTAAAAACAAATCAAACATGTAACAAATCAATAATTCATCAATTTTAACGGATAAAAGAGTTGTTAAATATATATTGTTACAAAAAGACAATACAATATAAATTTTAATAATCTGTAATGTCGTTATACTTGTATCTTCGAAGTTTAAATTTAATTCATATTTACTCATTAAATTTCTATGCTAAGTTAAACTTAAGATGTCACTTGAGCTTTTTAATAAGTTGTACATATTAAGACTTTACAATTTAATTTAAACTTGACGAATTTGATGTTGGTTCGAAGCCATTCGGTCTCTCGATAAAAATTCCAAATTTATTACATTTTGGTTAAAATACAATAATAATTACATTTCCATATACCTTTTCCTATCATTGAGATGTCAGGAGGATCAACAACTCAACTACTACTGGAATTTTGTTATTATATTATATAATTGTTTTTTTCTCCAAAAAATTGGGAAATCTTTGTTCGAATTTTCTTTAAACGTTTCTTTAATTCTTCTTCATCATCAAATATTTTAATTTCTTCATTAGTTATTGTTTCATCCCTTCCTTTTTTCCTGTACAACTAGCTTTCTTTGCTGTTTGGTTACCTTCTTTTTATTTTCCATTTATTTTATTTCATAATACTCCAGCATTTCAGAAGAACTGGCAAATACTGCCAATCTTTCCCCTTTCATCTTTTTTAGGCAATATTTTATGAGCCTCGAACCAAAATAAAGATTTCCTAACAAGTGAAGAAATATTTTTGTATGATGTAGGGGCATTTTTAAATGGTGAAGGGAAGTTGTTTGTAATTGTTGAGGTAGAATTTTTTTTTACAGGAACTTGATCAATGCCTTTTTGTGACGTTGTTTCTTTCGGTATGGATAATCTTTACTAAAGACTTTTTCTGGTGTAACTTCTTCACTTGATTTACTTGTGGAGAATAATGGACTATTTTATAAGAATTAAGTAGTAATTTCTTCATATTGCAATTTGTATTCATTTCCTGGTTCATTACTTTTCGGAATAATTTCACTTAACACTCTTTTTAACAAAAAATAAAATCATTTTTCCCTTATGCTAATTTTTTTGTATTCAATTCTTCTTCAGTTTTCCCAAGGTTTGTTATGGCATAATCTTTACAAGTGTAATTGTTATTGTGGAAACTTTCGAATTTTTAATTGTTAATAAACCTTAAATTAATTAGACGTCCTGGATTTAATTTATGACCCCTTCGATCTATAAAATCCTTCAGTAAATCTGAAACACTCTACATTATCAAAGAAAATTTGAAAACACCCTCATTTTAACGGACAATTTTATTAAATAAAGATCTTGGTTCGTAATTTCCTTAAGTATCACCATCACTATTTGAAGTATATTGAGTGTATAATCGTTTTTTAAATTTGTACAACTTTTCCATTTTCCTTTTTATCGCGTTTTTCCAACACGTCACGTGTGAGATAAGACTTTACAAACAAACTTGCTGCGTGTAAACAAATTTATTACCATTTCCACATGCCGTTCGTACCGCTTTTTTGTCCAAACTTCAGGCTCATAAATAATGGAGGAAAGTGAAGGAAAAACTATATTTTCCTCCGAATTACGTCGAAAATATATCGTGGAAAAGAAAAAAATTGGCTACCGTTTTCATGCCGCAATCCGGTGTGAATTATTTCTACGATTTAATTAAAATATCTTTACGTTGTTGAATTATAAGCAATATGTGGAATTATAGAGGGTCATACTGCGTTTTTTTTTATTATTTTAGTTTTTCGGTGTAAAGCTATTTTGTTGGGTTTTGTTTTATTTAGTTTGGGTTTTTTGTATAATTTCTTCCGTCTTTGGTTTTTTCGTTTGTACTATTCAATGGTGTGCCTTTTTTATAGTTGCATTTTTCGCTCCCATTTTTTGTTTTTCTTGATCTTCCCCTTGTAATCTTTCCTTCATAAATTATTTCGGTTAGTCTGTTATCTTTCATTCGGTCAACCAGTCTTAGCCATTTTAGCTATTCTTCTTTAATTTCGTCTTGTGTATCATTTATGTGTAACTGTTGTCTAAAAGTTTCTTATTTTGACTTTCTTCGTTTTATCTTGTATTTTATGTAAGAATCTCATCTTTATTGCACATATCTTGGTTTTATGTATTTTCCGTTAATGTCCGTATTTCGCTTCTATATAATAGTGATGGTATGACAATTTGATTTATTAGCTTTGTTTTTATTTGTTTACTTATTTCTTTGTTCAAAAATGGGAATTTCAATGTATTCAATATCTTGCTTATATTTTTAACTCCTTCGTTAATTACTTATCTATTTTTCGATATTCTTCTATAATTGTAGGTAGTTATTTAAAACTGTTTACTTATTCTATATTTTTCCTGTTAAGCGTTATGTTTAGTGTTTTTCCTATTACCAAACTTTTCGTTATGATCATATTAATTTTCATATTAAATTTGTCTAATTCTTTGGTGAAGATGTTTAAATTGTAATTCAGATTTTCTTCGAAGTCAGCCATAATAAATACATCGTGTACAATCAGCAATTCAATTAGCTTTGTGTTTGTTTTTCATTTTCTTGTCTTTTTGTTCATTTAATTTGTTATCCATTTATTTTCTCCTGTTTTCATATTCACTAGCGTGTCCTGTTGACCACTTTATACATCATTTTATATGGCATATTTAGTTTTTGATAGTTTCAACTTATTCTTCACTTTCTTCCAGTTCCATCCAACACTGTCAATTACGAGTTTATTAAACCCTACTTTAGCCTCTTTATCGTTTGCTTGTTCTTCCTGTGCATTTATCCTTATTTGCTTTTTAATCTTTTGGGAGATCCTGTTTTATAATAGTTTAAAATTATATTTATTTATAAATCTCTGACGATTGCTGTTCTTAAACTACTTATTTCCTGCCATTCAGTAAATAAATGGTTAACTGAGTCTTTCAGTGATTTTATAAATATTTACATCATTTATGCTGGTTTACAGTTTTTCGTTATGAAAAAAATTTACCTTTATATATAACTTATAGAGATTTTAATATATTTACATATGATTTGTTAAACTTATCGAGATGAGAGAGTGAAAAATAATGACAAATTTGACATTGTTAACAATTTATTACAAACGTTACCGGTTTTTTATTTTTCCACGAACAACAACTTAGGTTAAAGTTGCAAAAGAGTGTTATGTTGGTTAATGTTGATTGGTTACATTATATGGTGTAATTTCAGTTAATGCTTTTTTTATTGGTTATACTGTGGATTATTGGTTATTTTAAAGTTGTATTTAATTGTGATTGAATTGATTTAAAATGAATTAATTTTAAATTGATGCTATTTTATAAAAATACCAATATTTTAACCGTACGTGATGCCTGAATATATCCTCTAAGCTTTTATAATGTCATAAAGACTTTGTTCGAATTTTTGGGGGCCCTTTATAAGTAACATTTATCCTTTAAGGTCACTGAGCCGGAATAAGAGCCAGGCAGCGTGCTTTTAGGTATTTTCACGAAATGTACAATTTCCTGGTTCCTGCGTAACGTGAATATCACGAAACATGGGATAAGGCACATCTGAAAATATAATATCAAGCTATTTACATGACGATAAGGGCGATAAGTACCACGACAAATTCATTAACTAATGGAATATTCTCATAAACACATTAAGGAATTAAAATAGCGTACGAATTGTAGTGGGTGCTTAAAATTCATCGTTATTTTATGAGTATTTCTAGAGTTGATCAACTTTGGTAAATTATCCAATCTAATCCACTTGAAGAAAGTTTAGAATCATCCAAAAGTTTTATGTTTTATACATTTAGTACGTGACGAAATTCTTCGTGTGTCTATTGAAATAAAACACGATATTGTAAATATAAAATAATAACTTTAATTCTAATCTTATCACGTATGGAAATATATTTATAACTCATTGTCTTCGGATGATAACATAGTGACAGTATTAATGTTGTTATATTGTTTGTTTTGTTAATACGATGTTCTTTAATACTTACTTCTACCGTCATTTTGTTTATCCTATATATGTTTAAACTATTCTTGGTGTTTGTTTTCTCTTACTAATTTTCCCGAACTACAATACAATTAAAATATTAATATTTTATTGGGTTTCCTTGAAAATAAATAGAAATTTTAAAATTTTAAAATCATTTTGTTTGCATAATCTGTACAATTCATCATCGACATGTAATAAATTATTATCATTATAAAAAAAAAATATATTTGTAAGTTATTAAAATTGCAACATAAAACATTATATCTAAATTACATATCGTAAAATAATAATTTTATTCTTATCGCATATAAATATATTAAAAACGACAATCGGAATCTATTATAAATATATTTCATCCACGATGTGTATATACCAATCTACGTGGAATGTATATGTATAAATAATTATGACCACTATTCTGATTTATCTTCAGTCCATTCATGGATAAATTTCCATTGTTTATAATGTCGTTTTCCATGTAACATAAATCAAAAGCAGCATATATTTTGACGAATGATTATTCCTGCCCGATAATTCCATCTGCGGCTATCATATTGTTCTCGTACCAATGCAAACACATAAATTTCATCGAATTCCGCACCTATAAAAATTTTTGAGAAAATTAGAAAATATCATATAACAAAGAAAATTAGTTTTTGAATTACGATATCAACATTACATGTACATAAGAAAAACATTTATAATTCTACTATATTTAGAAAATAGAAATCATTTCAATTCATAAAGTTTTCAACACAGATTTAAAATTAGTTGATAAGTTATAAAATAATTTAAAAATATTTAGGACAAAATGGCACCTTTGTAATTTTTGAAATTAGTTGCACATGCAGCGATAAAAAGTATATTAGGCAAACAAGAAGATCAATACATACTAGATTTAAAGGTCATTTAGGACTTTTGAGATATGATAAAATTGTTTTGCCGTACATGCTCTTAATAGTAGTCATAAAATTACTCTAGATAATCTTAAATTAATTTAAAATATTAATCATAGAAGATTGCAAGACGCATACGAAACTATCAAAATTTAACGAATCAATTTTGATACTTTACGAAACTTGGAAGGTTAAGTTTAGTTGTAAATATCTCCTGATGATGCTAATATAATTAGCGAAATGTATATCGAGAGTGGTATTATTTGTTGTTTTAGTGTTCAAATCTGGGGTACTTTTAAACAAATAATCAATGAAATAGATTAAGTAGAAGTAATTCGATATGAAAATAGTAAAAACCAAGTAAAAAATCATAATTATGAAATAAAACACGAAAAAACAAATATTAAAGTTGCTTAAGGATCTAGACTAAAATCTTCATTATTCATTCTCTGACAGGAAGAAATTAAACTAAGAGAATCGATTATAACATTTGTGTTCTTTCAAAATCCTTTTTTTTTTATTTATCAGGGCCGAGCGAAACACATGGAGATCTTTGGAGGTAGACTCTGTTGACTAGATTATATTAATAGGACTATTCGATTGAAAATGGTTATAAGAATCAGAAAAATATTCTTCTTAATTCTCTGAACGTCCGGATATTTGTAATTAATTTCATAATCAATTTGTCCTGTATTTTAATAATTATTACTTCTTTAATTTAATTAAGCTAATGATAATTATTATTTATTTTAATTTTTTGCCTCACTTTAGAAATTCATTGCCCTGATACTTCTTTTATATTTTTAACAAAAATTTGTTACTACTACATATCCCATACTGTATTAATAAATATAGTTTAGGCTGGGTTGTTTTAAGTTAGATTTGGTTAATTGGGGTGCGACCTATAAACTCTTGTTAAAAGAATTAGTGAAACTAAAAAAAGCGGACTTAAAATAAAGTGGAACTAACAGTATTAGATGTGCTTACTTATTTTTTTTCAGCTTCGTAAACTCTTATATTTTTTTTAATAAGTGAAGAGGGTTACTTGAACTCTAATTAATACATTTAAACTGTAATTACCGGTAATCAAATGTGTTTTTTCGGTTCCTTCTTCCTTTTGCTTCTTATTTTGTGGCTCTCATATGTTTTCCTCTTATTTTTAGATACTTTTTGGTACAATCTATAAATTGCTCAGATATTTCTCTTATTAATATTAAATAAATAAGCTATAAAAACAATTGGACTATCGGTATTGAAATATCTTTAAGATCTAAAAATACATGTCACATGTGGATGAAAATGGAGTTTTCAGTTTTGGTTTGCTTCAAGTCACTGGTTTTCTTAAATTTTTTAACAATGAAGGAAAAGTAAAGAAAGTTCACCACTTCTAAATCCTCATTTATTTATTAAACAATTTAAACGTTAAAAAATAAATTAACACTTTTTAATTGAACGCCTTAATACTTTAAGCATTCACCTTGTTCAAAATTGAAATGAATTTTAAGCAACATGTTCGGTACAGAAAAATTTCCTTACAACTCTAATTTATTAGAAGTATTGGCAACATCTCAAATTCTTAACACGTATTTTTAATGCATTGACAACAGCGCAACTTGAAATGTAAAATTGCATTGTACAATCAATAACAAAACAAAATCTCTATATCATTCTTATAACACTTTTCTCTTTTTTAAACTTCACACCTGCATTCATCATCCTAAAACGCAATAATTTGAAATGTAAAAATTCACGTAGCACATTTGATGGGAGGATTCAAATCAGCTACATTCTTAACAACAGAAATATTCACTTAACAATCAAATCTTGATCGAAGAACATCGTGTCGACCATTTAGAATATAATACGAGATGTTTATTGGTTAAAAGTTAACGAGAAAATGAATCGCTTACGTGATCTTATGCGAGATACAAATATTTTTATTTCAGTTAATTGATAAACATTTTATATTTATATCTTATATTTGTATATATTATTTTTTTCTTTGAGTCTTTAACCTAATTTTTGTATCTTTACATCGTTATTTGCTTATTATCATAATTTAAATTAATCTTTATAATATGTTTCTCATTTATTATTACTATTTATCTAGTGTATGATGTACTTTGTTTATATTGTTAACAGTAACTATGGTGATACATAAAGCATTATTTGTTTTATTTAATTTAATTGTGTCGTGGAAATTTGTTTTGAATTTGTGATATTGTAATTCATCTTATGAATTAAAAATTCATTTGAATTTTGAATAATGTGATTGATATTAATTGGAAATATTTATAATGAATAATCGTACAAATCAATACTAAGTATTCTGATAATTTTAAACTTGTTTAAATAGATATTGTTGATATTTATTATCTTTGGGTGAGATTTTTTTAAAACATATAATTTCAATGTTCTTTTTTATTTACTTTATTCTTATTTTATTAGTTATTTTTGACGCTAGAGTGCGAATTGTCACTTTTGCATTCTAGAATACATTTTTTCGAAAACTATATCCAAAATTACTACAAATGTGAAGAGAAATTTTTGAGATTTTCATTTTATTTGGCTCTATGTCATCCTAAATTTTGGGCGCTCAATAAATATTATTAAAAAAGGCAACTTTTATTTAGAATTTTCGAAAAAAATATTTTTGTTTTCTTTACAATTTTTTTAATACACATTTATCTATTGTAATTCTGATATGTACGACATTGCAAAAAACGCAGTAATTAATATAAAAATTAATACTTTTGTAGACCAAAGAAACAAAAATTCCACTTTCCTAAAATTAGGCACGTTCGGATGTAAATTATTTAGAAACTTGTTTGCGTAAATATACTAGGCTGATCTTTCCGGGCTTTTTTTCTTTTATTTTCCCCGTTTTACGCGCGGCATTTCGTCCCGGGTCTGATAGGAATAATAAAGATTATGGAAGTCTTTGTTAAGGGAAATACGGTGACAAAGTAATTTTCTTAATATATGGGGGGAGCCCGTTCTCTATCATTGGGGCCGAATTTTGTATTCTGTTTTGTTCCTGCTACCTGAACGCTCGGATAAGATCAAATTCTTCGAAGATAATAGGGCCAACAAAAAAAACGAGAGTTTAAACTACAACAGAAATATGGAAATGCGCACCTGTTATCTTTTTATATGAAGAAAAATATAATAAATTTGTGCTTTATTTGGAATTTCTTATGTATAAGAAAAAAGAAATTTCGCGATACTAGTTAATAAAAACAACTATTTTTTTTTGATGTTTTATTAGTGGAAAAATAAAAAGTGAATAATAGGTGCAAGTAATTTCATCAAATAAATAAAATCGTGGTTGAAATAAATAATAACGTATTTATATTTACTATAAATATAAATTTATTTTCGGTAAGTGTAACTTTAATTGCAACGTTGCAAATATGATATATTTTAAACTTTGATACGGTATTATGAAACGGCAAACCAGTAATATGTATATTCAATTTTTTTTATAATTTAATAAAAGGCGAAATTGAGCATGTTCGTTCCTAACAAGGGAGGAAAACAACATAATTTATTATCCCAATGAACGAATATGTCAAAAAGAAAAGAGAAAATATTTTGGCTTCGTTTTACCGACAAGACGAAAACAACAGGCAGGGAAATTTTTCAAAATTTAAATGAGAGTTAATACATATACAATGGAGAATAAGATCGTGGTAAACTGAACTTTTAGTAACCTTAATGAAAATCACTATATAGAAAATAAACTAATACATACATTTTTTATTAACAATGCAATTTTCTTACTCTAATTATAAAAGAATGTTTACTTTCATCCTCATTTAACTACTTAAACTGTTTTATAGAGATATTCGTTACATGTACTGTTGAGTCGTTTAATTTATTTATGTGTGAAAATTTGCAATTATTACAAAGTGGGCAATGTTGTTATAATATTAATTGCAATACAACTTTAGTTGCTTTATTTACTTTGGGTGAAAGAACTGTATATTTGTGTTGTTGATGGACAACTGCGACTAAAGAGAGTTCTTTACTTTCGAGTTTTTGGTGCTCAACTGCGACTTTGTGAATAATTTGGATACAAAGTCGTAAGGTCACCTTTTATTTGTCAATTTATATAGTAAGATATGAGCCAATTCTTGAAGAAAATAGCGGGTAAATTTGATGAATTTTAAACATGAATGTTTCACAAAAAAAAAAGAAAAGGTATGCGGGTTAGGACAAAAAGTAAAATAAATTGTAACAATCATTCTGCGACAGTCAAAATAAACATAAAGGATTGGTAAAGTTTATTAGGTAAATAAATATTTTCATGAAAATAAAAACCAATACGTATTCATCTTCTAGATAAAAATCTAGCCCCTACATAACCTTAACGTCTATTTAGAAGTTTTACGTTCATATTTTATACTACCCCATTTTTCTCTTCCTTATCCCTGGCGCTAAAATTTTATCTTATCTCGCCATTCAAGAATTCGTAGAAAATATAATACAAGGTTGTGTGGCACGTAATAAATTAACAAAACGGGTGTCATAGAATTTGCCCGACAAAGACTTTTCCACAATAATTTTTTTATTCATAAAAAGCAGGAAATGAAATAAACAGCAATCAAAAAATAAAGTAAAAGTTTTTATAACCCGCTGCTGAACGTGCTGATTTTTCATAACAAGTTCTTAGTTTCTGTCGCTCTGAATTCAGTCATTGTTTTTTCTAAACTCTTTATGAAACTCACTAGAAATTAAGTGCTAACTTTTGATTAAAACAGTGTAATTGAAAAATACAAATTAAAATATATACAACGCTGTTTTGAGAAATTATAAAAATTGTCCTGAATCAAGCTCTATATTTTAAAATTATTTTGTATTTTCTTAATTTTGTAAAATTTGAGTGTTTTATTAAAAAATTTGAAAAGTTTTTTTATTTATATATATAAAAAAAATTGAGATTTCAATCTAAACAAATTGTGATTTTCTCAGAAAATTGATAAAAAATAAAATTAATTATTTTCTGAAAAAATTGTAAAAATTGGGACGGAATTTTCTCGCATAAATTTGAACAAATACGCTAGTTTGTTATATTCTTAATTGTTTCATCTAAAAATAATAGTAAATGTTAAAAAAATGTATAGAGCGTAATTTTTTATGTTTAAAAAAATGAACTTATTTTCCACAATTAAAAATACACCTCTCGCTTTGTTTTTAAGAAAAAAAAAATATCATGACGATCACGTTTTTATGGTTTTTATTGTGAGATAAGTGAGATACCAAAAAAAAATTACAAAAAGTGTTTTCATCTAAATATAAATAAAAATGCGAAAAATCAACTAAGTATTATTTTTTAGTAAAAACATACTAATCGACGAAAAAATGTAATTTTTTTGCAAATTTTTTAGAAAAAAAATCCAAATTGTTTTTTCAAAATTTTCATTGAAAAAAAATTCCAGCTACGTACATTTTAAGGGCCTACAATTTAAAATTCTTATAGCTGGAGTTGGTTTGAGGGTGAATTTGTATGCAGAAAATATTAAGAGACATACGTTATGAAGAGAGAATGAAACGAGATATATTTCACTGGAAAAAGTTTATATATGTACATACAATTATTTTGCCCAGTTATCGATAACCTTTATTCAATTGTTTTTTGGTTTTAACCAAAAACTGAGATCGAAACTCTCCTCAGAAAGTGACAAATCATTCCTTAATCATCTCATAGTGTAGGCAATATTCTTATCGCCTTACTATGAAAACAATATGCAATGTTGGTTGCCTATCAGTGGTATATTAGCATGTTTAAATTTAAATGAATATTTGAATTTTAATAATTATTTTAAAATATATTAAATTTAGGATTTTCTAATTTTTATTTTTATTACAGATAAAACTGCTCAGCAGAGACTTCGCACTTTTCAAATGAGAGACTATTTTCACCCAATTGAACATTAAATGTAAGTATTTTTTAATATCATTTACATATTTTGCAAATAGTACGGAGTGTTCCATTTATTTTGGACACATTTGGACAGTCGTAAATTATTAATCTCTCGTACTGTCAAAATGTCCCTGTTAACCTCTATATATCTCCTTTGAAATCTTTCTATTTTTTAGATCTCTCTAGATCTCTACAGAAACTCTTGTAACTCTCTAAATCTATCAAAAAGCTTTGAAAACATCTCGAAATTACTTAACATCTCTTTGCGCCTCTCTATATTTCTCTTAATCTCTCTAGACCTCTATAGAAGTCCCTATAATTCTCTAAACCTACAAAAAAAAAGTCTCAAAGCTTATTACTTAAAGTCTAGTAAAAGCTCTCAAAATCTATATCTAGACTTCCCTATATCTCTCTAATCCTCTTTATGAGTCTCTAGACTTCTATAAACCACTCAAAAAGCTGTAAAATCCTCTCAAAATCAATTTAAATCTATCAAAACCTTTTGTACTCTTCTAAAATCTCTCTGGACTTCTCTACATTTCTTTTAGACCTCTATAAAAATTCCTTTAACTGAAACTGTTAAGAAGCTCTCAAAAGATCTCTAAATAACTATCAAAAGCTCCCAAACTTTTTTAAAATCTCTTAATCTCTCTGTATCTCTTTGGTTCTCTCTAGACCTTTATAGAATCGCTATAACTCTCTAAATCTACAATAAAGTACTTAAAGCTCTCTAAATTACTTAAAGCCTAGCAAAAGCTCTCAAAATCTGTATCTCTATATAGCTCTAGAGCTCTCTAAACCTCTTTATGAGTCTCTAGAATTTTAAATACCTCTCAAACTCAATTTAAGTCTATCAAAATCGTACTCTTCTAAAATATCGACTTCACTACATCTTTTTAGATCTCTCTAAATCTCTACAGATATTTCTAGATTTCTATAGAAATGACTTCAAAAGTTCGCTAAATAACTTAAAGTCTACCAAAATCTCCAAAGATTTTTTAAAATATCTCTTTCTCAACCTCTACATCTTTTTGGATTTCTCTAGATCTCTTTAGACCTTCAAAATAACTTAAAACTCCATCAATAGTTCCCAAACTTTTATAAAAATTTTCTTTCTCCACCTTTCTACATATCTTTAGATCTCTCTATTTCTCTACGAATCTCTATAGATATCGTATAATTCTTAAACCGAACGAATGAATTCTTTTACACTTCCTCAAAATCTCTTTCTATTCCTGTCTGTTCCTCTTTGGACTTTTCTTGATCTTTGTAGACCATATATTTTTAGAACTCTCTAAGTGTATAAAAAATTTCACAAAGTCCCTTAAGGCCTTTTAAAATCTCTTAAAATCCCTCTTTAGACATTTTTACATCTTTCACAACATCTCCCAAAATTTAATGGTCATTCATATTCTCCATATCAAAATTTAGATTCAAATTCGAGTTTTGGTCAAACCAAAGTAAAATGTATATAATCAAGGGAGCACGTGGCTGCCTTCAACCGAATAACGTAAAATGTAGTCAAATGTGGAAAAGATACATTTCGCAAATGTTGAGAACAACCCTTGTCCCATGAGCGTTGGGAAAATAAAAAAACTTGGACGGGATTCAATAATAAACATTATTAAAACTAAATTACAGATTCGAACTTGTGCGAAAAACACATCTTTCTAAACTAAAACCTGTACCCTTATCAATTTTTTAAAAGATTGGACAATTTATAAAACTTTATTCAGATCCTGTTCTAACGCCGATCTGGAATTCAATATTCCCGAATAAAAAAGCATAATATTAGAATGATTTCTATAATATACAGAACATTGCCTCTCGAATTCCATCACATATTATATTCACAGCGCATTTCACATCGATATAGGCCGTTTACCTTCTCCCATTTCATCCAGAATCCCGATCCTGTCTCTCCCTATTTTATGACAAGGATACAGTCATATCTTGCACTATTATCAACATAATTGAGGTGTTCCGGTTAAGATGAAGGGTTGTATATTCCTGTACCAATCGATTATGGCATTTGTTTACCTTGGTTATTAATTGTATCGATAAATAACTACAAAATATGGGGTATGTTATAAAGAATGGGTACATTTGTAAAAGGTGTATCAGGAGGTAAATTTTTTCATGCTCTCCTTAATAATAATCAGTCTACGTGTGCTTTTAATTAATTGTTACAATTGTTACATCTCTTTTCATTTTAAAAGTATTGACAATTTTTTCCCTTGATTTCTTTAAAGAATTTCTACAGTTTATCGCCCTGATACGTTATTTTTCGATTTCTTATTCTTTACATGTTTAAACCACCCAATTTAACCCTACATTTTTTGCTTCCAATAAAATACGTATATACGTATGTTTGAATAACCATCGATTTTAAAATTGAAATGTAAACTCATTATTATTAAACGAAATATAGATATCTTTACCTTTTGAAACTGCAATTACAATTTGCCCATTATTTATAACTCAGCCTGTATAAGATAAAACGACAACGATCTGAGTGGCTCATAATTGCGATCGCTGCAATCTGGTCTTTCGCTTGGGAAATTTCCCGAACAATGGAAGGATAGAAATAAAGAACAAACCCATTTGGTATTCTTTTAATTGGGCCCTGGAGTGGCCACAAAAGTTCGAAACAACTATTTGTATAAGTTATTTAGTCCCTTTTCTAGTAGATACGGACGCATTTAAATTCCCTGATTGTTATTTATATAGCGTTAATTATTTCGTTGAATTAAATGTAACATGTTTGATTCGAAAAAAGGTACAAAACAATTTTTTTTTGGCGTCCTAACGAATTGCTTTATTTTTATGTGAACGTATGAATAATGAGTACAGTAAATGCAATAAATCTGTCATATTTTTTTGTAAGGTAATATTTTATTTAAACAAAGTAATTTTAGAGGGTTTTTGCACATTTTGAAAGCAAATTCTGCCTAAACCAATTAATTCAGTATTCCATGATGTACTTTTTTTTATTGGCTCTCGAGTAATGAACTCATTTAGCCAGACTCACGAGTGTTTTATTGCAATTACAAATTCAACATTCACACAAACACACCCATGTCCGTGCCGGGACTCTGACCCGGGGCCCCGGGAACCGAGTGTCGGTTCGCCGCTCACTCGACCACCGGGGTCGGCTTCACAATGTACTTTATATTTTTTATTTTTTTTACGACATTCTTGTATATATATTTTTACATCGACTGAAAGAGCAATATAAACTTTTCAAAAAATCGATTTTATGGCTATAATAAGATCAGGCCATATCACCGTTATATTTGTTTAAAGATCAACCTATTATTTTAAATTTGAATTCGGTTTATTTTTCCGTTTCAAAAATGTAAAGTTTTATCAATACCTAGAGGGACCTTTTAAAGAATTTAACATTAAAATATTATTAATGTTGACACACTGTATATTTTAAAACTAAGCACTTCATTGGCACAGTGTTTTAATATTGTTTAGTTTTATTAAAATTTATCAACTTTTTGGCGTCTTTTGTTTTTTGTACAGGTATACGAAAAAATTATGCGTATGATTTTCTTTAGTGTTATAAATCAATCACCCTCTATTTTATATCATCACATAAAATTACTATCAAAATAATTTTAGTTTTGTAAAAAATGTCCTTAAATGTACAGTTACGGAATTATTTGGAATTTAGAATTTTTATAATGCCGAGTTTTTTCAAAGTTACTATGACATATATAAAAAATATAGTTTAAAGCTATTTTGAAAAATAGTAGTTTAACAGATAAACAACAATAAACACAAACTTCCAAATAACTAATAATGAAATACTTACAGGAAAACCTCGAAATTTGTCAAAAAACTTTTAAATTGTCTCCAAATATCTCAAAATCACCTAAAGCAATGAAAATATCTCTTTGTCTATCAAAGTTCCTTCACAATCTCTCTGGACTTTTTTCGTATTTTTAGAACTGTCTAGATCTTTCGAATTTCTCTAGATCTTTTTTAGGTATTCTAGACCTTTTCAAAAGTGTATTAAAATATCTTAAAATGACTTAAAGTCTATCAAAGTCTCTCATACTCACTTAAATCTTCTTTCTTGATATTGTTACATCTTTTAACATATCTCAAAATCGTTCAAACTCTCTCAAATTGATTCAAAAGCTCTCAAAAGCATTTTAACTCAATCAGAGACGATCAAACTCTCCTAAATTGTGTGTCTCTCTCTAGATAGCCTTAGAACTCTATAAACGTGTCAAATTAAAACCCCCCAAGTCTATCAAAATGTCTCAAAATCTATTGAAATTATTTATACTCTCTAAAAATTATACCTTTGGACCTATCTAAATCTCTCTACTCTTTTTAGATCTCTAAGTGTGGCAAAGATCTTTTAAAATCACTAAAAGTCTATCGAAATCTCTAACACTCTCTTGAAATTTATGTCTAAATTTTTTGCATCTCTTAAAATATCTCAAAACCGTTCAAAAACTCTCGAAGTTGTTTAAAGTGGATCAGAGTATATCAAAATATTTTATATTGCAATAAATTCTCTCTCATAGCTCTCTAGAATCCGCTAGAAATGTGTCAAAAATCTTTAAAAAACTCAAAATTTCTAAACATCACTTAAAGACCATCGAAATCACTGTAAATATATCAAAATCTCTCTTGACATTTTTACATTTCTTTTGACCTCTCAAGATCCCTTAAGATGTCCCTAGAGATCTATAGATTTGTCAAAAATATCTCAAAATTACTCCAAGTGTTACAAAATCTCTATAACTCTCTTAAAAAATCTCTATGGATGTCTGTACATCACTCAAAATATCTCAAAATCGCTCAAACTCTCTCCAGTTCTCTCCCTAGACGTCCACCTTTATGAATTTGTCAAAAGTATCTAAAAAACTTTTAAAATTTCTTAAAGACTATCAAAATCTCGTATACTCTCAGAAAAATTTTCTCTATAGATCTCTCTAGAGATCTATTTAGACAGCCTTAGAACTCTAAAAAAGGGCCAAAAATCTCTTAAAATCACTCAGATGTTATCAAACTCGCTCAAAATTACTGTAACTCTTTCTTGATCTCACATTTTTTCTCAAAATATCTTTGTTCAATTCTCTAGATCTCTTTAGATCTATTTAGGTATCGCTAGAGCTCTCGAAGCGTGTCAAAGTTAAAATATCTCATACCCTCTCAATATATCTCAAACTTTTTCAAATCGATAACTATTAAAATCATTTAAACACAATCAAAGACTATCAAAATCTTTCAAACTAGCTCGAATTATCTCATTAGATCTATCTAGAAACTCTAAAAAAGTGTCAAAATCTCTTATATTTTCCTATAATCTCTCCCAACCTCTCTAAATATTTTTAGAACTCTGTATATCTCTCTTATTCTCCATAACTACTATCTAAATCAATCAGATAACTCTCTAAATCACTCCGTAAACTTTCTCGGTGAATGTGATTAAAAAAATGATTTGAAGACTTATTTTACAAAAAAAAAATAAGATTTCCTCGAAAGATGCCAAGCCATCTGTATTCCATGTTCACAAGGTTTCGAATTTCCTGAGATATCAGATTGAACGACACGCTTTGAATTTTTTAAAAGTTTAGGAAGCAAAAACGGCGGAATGCCAGACACCGAAGAGCGTCCATTATATTTGAACAGCAATTTGAAGATGTTTTATTCCGAAATAATGTAACGTGACACGTAAAAAATGATTTCGCCGAAATCTAAGAATTTAGAAAAATTGGAACACTCATCAATATATAATCAGTATCGGTTACTGTAGAATAAAAAAATACGCAAACTGAGCATCTCAAATAAGAATACAGGTTTGTATTTAAGAAAATAGAGTTGAAGGTTTCCCACTGAGGCAGAAACGGTGAAAATTTAGTTGAATTAAGACATAAATAAAAACATCTTATATTTTTTCCTTAAATAAAGACAATACTAGAGGCGAAAATAAAATAAAAACTTTTCTCCAACTTGGAAAACTGAATAATGTTTATATGTCTCTTTGCGATTACTTGAATCTATTTGATTATACCAATACTCTCTTATATTTCTCTCTCAAAATATGTTATAAAAAAGAATTCACTTATAAATATTTATCCACAAAATCTCAAACAAAAATATAAATAAAAAAATACATTTGCATCCCTGTTTTGTAAAGAAAAAAACAACATTTTTCTTGGTCTTTCTTAAACGATAACGCGGCGCATACTATCATCAATTCGGCTTTAAAAAGAACAGAACACGGACGAACAGAGCAAATAGCCTGGCAGAAGAGATCAACAAAGCGTTTTAAAGAATCATACGCCCCAGTAAGTTCTCTAGATATAATGCAATCTTTTGATAAGGTGCTATATAAAGTTTTATATAAAATGTCTCAAAGGATAAAAGTAGTAAGCCATTTTTAAATGTATATACTGTGTGGCATTTTAACGTTCCTTATTAACATTCCGTTTAGGAAATTGGTTAAATGAAAAAATAATTTAAAAAATAAAAAATCTTTTAAATGACTTAATACCTATTAAAATTTATCATACTCTTTAGATTTCTCTACTTCTTCAGGTCTCTCGAGATCTCTATATAAAACTCTATAACTGTCTATAACTATAAATCTGTCATGAAGCTATTAAAATCTTTCAAAATCACTAAATGCCTGTTAAAATCTGTTGCTCTCTCTCTCTCTCTTTCTCTCTCTCTTTCTCTCTCTCTTTCTCTCTCTCACTCTCTCTCTCTTTCTCTCTCTCTCTTTCTCTCTCTCTCTTTCTCTCTCTCTTTCTCTTTCTCTCTCTCTTTCTCTCTCTCTTTCTCTCTCTCTTTCTCTCTCTCTTTCTCTCTCTCTCTCCCCCTCTTCCTTTCTCTTCCTCCCTCTGTCTCCCTTGAATTTCCTACATTTCTTTGGATTTTGTCCTATCTATCCGGAACTCTTAAAACTTCTATTTTAAGTGTCTCAAACTCATTAGTCTATCAAAATCTCAGATACTCTCTCAGAATCTCCGTCTCCCCCCCCTCTCTCCCTCTCTCTCCCTCTCTCTCTCCCTCTCTCTCTCCCTCTCTCTCTCATTGTACAGCCTTTTAGACCTCTTCAGATTTCTAAAGATCTCTATAGACATCACTGTAACTATTTAAATATTTTAAAAACCTCTAAAAATCACTAAAAGTCTACTAAAATGTATCACACTCTTTTAGAATCTTCCTCTCGAACTCTCTATATCTCTTTAGACTTGTCTAAATATTTCTATACCTCTTTATATATTCCTAGAACTCCTTAAAACTACTCAAAATCATAAATGTATCAAAATCTGTTACACTCTCTATTTCTATCTGGACCTCTCTACATCTTTATATTCCGAAGACCTCTATAGATGATCTCAATCTGTCAAAAATCTCTTGAAATCCCTGAAAATCACTAAAAGCCTAACAAAATCTATCATATTCTATTTAAATCCATCACTTTGAACTACATAGATCTCTGTAGATATTCCTTGAACTCTCACTATGAAAAATCTTCCTCAAATCACAAGTCTATCAAAATCTTTGATACTCTTTTAAAATCAACCTTTAAAACTCTCTACATCTCTTTGGATCTCTCTATATATCTCTAGACTTCTTGAGACGTCCTCAAAACTCTCTAAGTCTATCTAATTTTTTCTCAAATCACAAGTCTAACAAAAGTTTCTCACATGCTCTTAAACTCACTCTTTAAATATCTTTACATCTCTATGGACCTCTTTATTTCTCTCTATACCTCTTGAGATGTCCCCAAAACTCTCTATGTCTATGAAAAGTCTTCTAAAAATCACAAGTTTATCAAAATCTTTCACATTCTCTCTTGAACTCTCTTTAGACCTTTCTTTGTATCTCTCTAGACCTCATCACATGATCCAAGAACTCTCAAGTCTATCGAAATCTTTCATTTTCTCTCAAACTCTTTCTAGATCTCTCTATATCTCTTTGGACTTCTTTATTCTCTCGAGACCTCTGTAGAAGTATTTATTTCTGTTAAAAAGTTTTCCTAATGACTTGTACCCTATAAAAATCAATCATTTTTTTAAAATATCACTATAGATTTTAAAAATATATCAAAACCGCTCAGAATCGCTAATCTATCAAAGTTTTTCAAGATATTTCTAAAGCACTTTTTAGACCTGTTAGACATCATTTTAGATCTTTCTACAGCTCTTTTTAGACGTTTCTAAGCTCTTTAAATCTCTTAAGATTCCTTTAGATATGTCTCTAGATCTCTCTAAAACCTTTATCCTCTCAATATTTCATAATAGAATAGTACTCTTTATAGACTTTTGTAAGGATAAAGCGTTAATTAAAATAAAATCATTTATTTATGAGGTACCTGCAGAAGATGAAAAAAATGCTTTGTACAATTTACTTGTCTATTAAATCCTCGGATATCCCAACATCGCTCACGCTCTTCAACCAGTGATTTAGTAATTCGAATAATTCCCCGTTACCCCAAATTTGCAACAATATCTCTTCAGGAAACTGGAAACTCCGTGTAGGCATTGATTTACTTGATTGTTGTCCACAGTTAAATGAGTGACGTAGTAAACGTGGTGGACACAGAAGACAACAATGGTTGTTTGGAAACTGTTGTGTTCCGCGATAATTGTTCAGACATTTATACGCTGTGCTCGAAAGGGGCTCTTTAATAGAAAGCCGCAGTTAACTCGGAACTGATTTTCTGGAATGTCCCTGCATTGCGGGTGGGAATTGTATAGAAAAGTACTCGTATATTGCAATTAATTCGCTTATTTGCGAAGACACTCTACGGTTATTTACACTGGTTTATTGATGCGTACCTATTTCAAGTTTAGTCAAAAATCATCTAACGGAATAAAGTAAACAGCTTGATTATTGTTTGTATACTGGCATTTCAATAATGAATCGGTCTGTGTTTACAAACACCAACATTTTAGAAAGTAAAAATAATTGTTTTTTACTTGAACACTATAATTACTGTCACGTTTATCTCAAATAAGATTTTTCAAAATATTTCAAAATATCTCTAAATCTTTTAAATTATCTCTCTAGATTTCCTTATATTGCAAAATTTCTAAAGAATTCTAAAAATGTCTCAAAGTCTCTTACAATTTTTAAAAATATCTCACAAATCTCTTAAATTATCCTAAAATATTTAAATATTTCTGAAATTCTTTAAAAAATATCTCTATATTTCTCAAGGACACGCTAAAATCTCTCTAGATCTGTCTAAATCACTTTGAATCTCTCTAGCTATATTTCTATGGATCTGTTAAAAATCTTAAAATCCCTCACAATTTCTGGATTTCTAAAAATATCTCGAAATATCTCAAAATGTTTTTCAACCTCTCTAGAAATCTCTAAAATTTCTTTAGATCTCTCGATACTACTACGGTTCTCTCTAGTACTTCATAGATCTGTTGAAACTTTCAAAATATTTCACAATTCTCAAAATCTCTAAAAATATCTCAAAATATTTATATAAACTTCTACTTAATCTCTTTTGATTAGTCTGGATCTCTTTGAAACTGCACAAATCTAGTAAAAATCTATAAATTTCTCAAAATTTAATAACTAATGGCATTGAAACACCCCAGCAAAATACCTCAGCACCTCAATGGAAATCTCTAGACTCTCTGTATCTCTCCAAAAGTCTGTAGACCGCTAAAAAATTTAAAACCTCTCACAATCTCACAATACATTTTTGGATATCTTTAAGCTTTTTCCACTCTAGATTCCTTTATTATTATTCTCAAAATATAGCAAAGTATCTAGTAGAACTCATTTTAGATCTCTCTGACTAATCGAGATATCTCTAGAACTCCATAAATTTGTTTAAAATCTCTTAAAATCTCTAAATGCTCTCTAGACATTTTTGGATCTCTCTAGATATCTTTATATTTTTCTAAGTGACTCTAGAATACTTTGGTTCTGTTTAGAATTACTAAATCTATTGATAATTTCTTAAAATATAACAAACTATCTCTACACTTGTCAACCTCTCTTTAGATCTTTCTGTAGACCTGTAGACCATTCTGGATCTCTCTAGAACTCTACAGATATGTTAAATATCTATCAAAATCTCTCAAAGAGTTCCTAGAAATTCTTAACTCTCTCTATATCTCTCTAAATTTTTTTAGACCGCTCAAAACACCTCAACATCTGTCAACATCTTTCTTAGATCCATTTGAATACCTCAAGAATACCAGAAGTTTGTTAAAATCTAAAATATCTAAAGATCTCTCTAAATCTCTAAAAATGTCTCAAGATGTCTCAAAATTTATGAAAAATCTTAAAATCTCGAAAGCCCTTAAAATCATGCAATATCTCTTTAAATCTCTTTACATATTTCAGAATATCGCCAAATTCCTCAAATATTTTAAAAAGTCTCTCTAGATCTATCTAAAACTTCTAAAAGCTCTAAAAAATGAAATCTCTAAAATTCCTGTAAATCGCGCAAAACTGAAAATGTGTAAACTCTTTGCTTATTTCTAGATTAATTTAGAGCATTCTGATTCTCCATAATTCTCTGAAGTAAAACATCTTAACACTTCGTTTAGACTACTTTGGATCTTTCTAGAACTACAATTATAATTTAAGATCTATCAAAATCCCTCTAAATCACTCAACGTATCTGTGAATTTCTCAAATTATCTCAAGCTCTTAAAATCTGGCAAAATCTCTCAAAACATTTAAAAATCTCGCAGATTTTTTTGAAATCATTCTATAGATCCACACGTCTCTAAATCTGTGTAAACTCTCTTGAGATATTTTTGGATCCCTCTAGAACTTTCTGAAACTCCCTTAAAATCCCGCTAAATCTCTAAAATTCCTCTAAATATCTCAAAATTTCTAAGCTCCGTATAGAACTCTCTAAATATGTCAAAACCTATTAAAATATCCTAAAATCTTTCATAACATCTCAAAATCTCTCTAGATGGCTCAGATTGCTCTAAATCTCTAAAAATTACTCTTAAATTTCTTCGTATATCTCTAACTTGTTTGAATTTTTTAAATTAGTTTAGATCGAAATGCCTCTAACACTTTTGAAATCACTCTAAATTTCTCTAGAATCATCTATCTGAATTTTTATAACCGCTAAAAATCTGATATACTAAATTCAAATTTGAATAAAAATCCATCTCTAGATTTCTTTAGACCTTTTTCTTTAAATAACTAAAAATAGCTTAAAGAGTATGTTTTTTATTGAATTTGTTATAGAAGTTGTATTCCAAACTCGCTTTTTTATAAATAAAAACATTTTTTTAATACCGACTTCGACTTAGCAGAGTTCCATTATGAAACTTACTCGAATCTTTTGTTTAACTTTGAACAAACCGAATTAGTCAGTACACAAGCTCCAGATAGTGGCTTCTGTTCCCGAAGGAATCGTAACTAGATTGTTAACCTGGTACACTCTCGCGCTGAGCCTCTTAGAGCGATGTGGCTAACCTCAGACGTTTCAGTCTAGCTCAGAAATTGTAGACAGAGCGAACGTAAATTTAATAAAAAGAGAAACACCACCGACAAGTTATAGAGTAAATAATTCAGCTAGCACTTAGTTCTTACGATACATTTTGGCCGGTTCTTTTCGACTAAAATAAATATTTTTCTACATACAGGGTTAAAGAAAAGAATTTAAAACGGTTTTTTAAAATAACTAGAGAGACCCCTGGTTTGAGTTTGTAATTATTGAGGAAAATTCCTCACTACTGAAATCCTTCAAGTATTCGCAATAACTGGCGCAATCTTTTGTGCAGTAGGATTCTCTTTTCATAAAGTATGTACGAAAGCTAGTAAGCATTTCACAAATAAAGGAGTGAGTCTGCAGACTTCAAAATACTTCATCTTTGCATTCGTTTCCTAAAACGTGGTATTTGAAATTAGCACAAAAAGAAATATAGGAAACACTACATTTATAGTCCAGGTAGTATTCAATTTTTAAAAATACAAAAATATCTAATAGTCATTTTAAACTTACAAATACAGATTAATGTTTCTATATCTAAATAGAATGCCAGATAAACCCGTGGTTGAACCTCTTACTTCGAAATACAGTATCATTTTATTTCCCCAAATTTTTTCCATATTACTATCATGTACACTAACGGTTTCTAAAACTTCGTAGCTGACACTCTTTAAAGTTCTGAATCCTTTTTTTTTCAAATTTCTTGTCTGGTCAATCTTCTATTTTATTGCCCAGACTATTCGTTCCGGTAGAAAAATTTGCCTCGCTGAAATGGAGTTTTTTATTCATGAAATTTTGTAAGGTATAGTCAACTGTTTGGAAAGATTGTATGGGAAAACCCTATAATTTGTTCAGGCTCTTTGAACTTCGATACGGACCTTTCGTGTTGTGAAATAATAACCTTTTGAGTAGCGGACGTTTTTTTTTATCGTCGCGGGAGTTCTTTGGTAAACAATATATTCAAAAAAATACAAATGTTTTATATAAAAAATTGCATTGCTTATATTATATGGTTATCAAATATCTAAACAATAATATCTCAAATTATTTAACTTTATTACCATTACAGCGGTTAGAGTACAATTTCTAGATCATTTAAAGGCTGGGAAAATCCATCTAAATAAATCTATACCTTTATAAAGTTTCTTAAATATGTCTAAATCATAATAATTCTCTTTAAATCTTTCTAGATGTATTAAAAATATTTCAAATTTTATAAAAATCTTTCAATACTTCTTTGAACTCTATCTAGATCTTTCTGGATTTTTTTAGAACTACATAAATCTCTTAATATCTCCAAATATCTCAGTACCTCTCTAAAACTAAACATTCTTTAGATTTCTCTTGTTATTGTAATCTCTCTATATCAAAATGGTTTAAAATCTCTCCAGATCTCTTCAAATTCCTCCAAATCTATGTAACTCACTCTAAATCCTTCTAGAACTCTCTTAATTTTTTTAGATTTCCTCTAAACTCTCTAGAACTTATTAATTTTTTAAAAATCTCTAAAATTTTCTAAAAAATATCAAAATTTTTAAATTTGTTAAAAATGGTCTAAATGATTCTCTGTTAAAATCTGTTTTCTGCAGCTTTCTGAGTGTCTCTAAATTATTCTGAATATCTGCCAGTTTATCTATGTGTATAAAATTCTTCAAAATTTTAAAATATCTCTAAATTTTATTAAAATCTCACAAACTCTCCCTATGAATCTGTTTAGACGTCTAAACATATTTCTAGAATTCTCTAAATTTGTCAGTATCTCAAAATGTTTTACAACATCTGAAAATCTGGGTATCTGGAAATCTTCCTGGATATTTCTAAATCTGGGTAAATAATTCTAGATTTCTCTGAAGCAATCTAAATGACTCTAAACACCTTCAAATCTCTCTGTTTCTCTAAGTCACTTTAAATTACTCTAAATTTCTACAAATTCATCTAAATGTCTATAAATTTTCCAAAATCTTGCAATATTTCACAAAATATCTCAATTTCTCCCTATGAATCTTTTTAGATATTTCTACATTTCTTTAATACTCTCTGAATTTGTCAGAACCTGTAGAAATATTTCCAATTGCTTTAGAAAATTTCAAATCTCTCTAGATATCTCGAATTTTCTTGAAAAATCTGTAAATATCTGTAAATAATCCTAGATCTCTCCAAAGTAATTCGTGTGACTCTAAACTTTTGAAAATTCTTTAGATCTCTCTATGTATCTCTGATTCTTTCTAAAATACTCTAAATCCCTTCGCATCTGTCTAAATGTTAATAAAATTTTCCTAAATTTCTTAAAGTTTTCTTAAAATCTCCCAAATCTCTTAAAATTTCGCAAAATCTCACAAATTTTAGATGTTTTTACATCTCTCTAGAATTCTATACTTCAAAAAATCTATGAGTCAAAAAATCTATGAGAATCTATAAAAATATCTCAAAATTCTTCTATACCCTTATTATCCTTCTAAATTGATCTACATACAAAATCTCGATAAATTTCTCTAGATCTTTTAAAAGCAATCTAAGTGACTCTAAATATCTTTGGATTTCTCTAAAGTAGGCTAAATCTTTTTTAGTCTATCTAAGTATTTCTAAAAATATTTTATTCTCTTTAAAAATATCTAAACTTCTTTAAATCTTTCTAAATGACTCTAAGTATGTCTAAATTACTTCTAAAAATGTTTAAATTTTTATAAATCAGTCCTCATCTGTCTAAATTACTTTCTTTCCCCCAATATTCTTCGAAATAGTTCTACATCTGTCAAAATCTCTCTAGATATCTCCAAATATCTCTAAACACCTCAAAATCTCGGAAAATTATTCTAAAACTTATTCCACTTGAATAATGAAAACATTTATTATATTTTTACCATATTTAATTACTTAGTTAAAAACAAATAAAAATTATGAAATCTAAACTTATTGTATTGATACAATTATCATCTAAATTAATCTACATAACCTCAAATTATAAATTCATACTTTGTCCCATAATTTTTCGACATTGATGTATAGAAACACATAATTACGATGAACTTTGTAAATCGATTTTTCATATTATGAACTTCACGATGTATATTACAAAAGGTTATTGAATCTGTATTGTGTAACTGAACAATAAACGAATTCAACTACACCCGACTTTATTGGCGTATTGTATATTTTCGCTCTATTAGGAAATGTTTTCAAATTAAATTAACTGTTTTTAACTTAATTATTTAATTTTGTTGCAGGGAATTTTTTGACCAATGAACAAAGAAACATATGGTATGTATGAATGTTTTTGTATTATTATTTTGTTACAAAGGAAATAATTGAATACATGGGCTACTACATAATTACCAAAATGCTTTGTTAATGGTTTGTAAGTTATCTTTTTGATTTATTATAGTTAGATGAATATCAGTTGCCTAAAGGACATTTTGGTTATTTATAAAACAAAATGATTTTTTTATATACCTGTATTTTAAATGTATTATGCATGGTTCGTTCTCTCTGAATATTACAAAAATCCATAGTTCGCCAAAATTTTGTATAAACACTTTCACTTATAGGTAAAAATTGAGGTTATGTTACAATTGACCATATCCGTTTTATAAAAGTATTTTTTTTCATGCCCAAATAACAATACAATAGTTATTCCAGTTTCCTTTTTAAGCCAAAAATATATTTTACATTTTGACGAAAAATATGTAATATCCGTCTACAGTTAAAAAATTCAAATTAGTTGGTTCTTTGTTGGTATCTTCATTTCATACTGAGCATTCTCCAATTTGATCTCTTTTCTCTCGTTTTAACCGACTTTAAATTATAAGAAACATCAGCTGAACTTGACGGTCCTCCTTTTTGTAGATTTTTAATGACCTTTCCTGGTCATATCAGTCCATCAGTTACTTCAATCAAGAAATGTAGATAGTATAAAATTATTTCTTCGAAATATTGTTAAGCTGACAATCTCTCTTCTATTCCAACTAGGTACTAGCTAAATTAAAATCTATTGAATATGCAAGTAACCTCAATTTCTATTTACTGAACTTACTATTTGTCAAATATAACTTGAGTCGCGACGTTCGCACACAAATTAGAAATATGGATGGAGATTTGTAGCGGTACGAGTGCACTGTGAAAACATGTTGCCATGTCTACAAATTTACTCGGATTTTAAAAATAAAAATAATCTAGCATATGAATGTGGAACAACTAAAATTTGAACTTTACTTTAAACTAAAAAATATAATTTTAACCAGAAAATTTATCTATTTAGCTGATATTATTTACGAGGATTTTAACTTTAATCTCAAATTGTTTACCTAAACTTTTATTTTTTTTCTATATCAATGTAAAATGTCTAGTTTTCAGATGAAACTATTGACAGTAACTTCGAAAATTGAACTTTAAACTTGACTTTTTGGTCTTTTCAGTCCATGTTTTAAAATTGGCGCTTTTTTATTATTTTGGCTATTTTATTTATTCCAATTCTTTATATATAAAAATGCTGTTGTTAATTTGAAAACTTACATTCCAAATCTGTATTTGGTTTCTGTAGAAGAAGAACTTTAACCTGAAATTTTGAACTAAGTTTTAACTTTAAACTAGACATTATGACTTTAATTCGAAGTTTTCAATTTTGTTAAGGTAGGTGCTTCATCATTTATTGGCATTAAAACATTATTTATTGTGACTTGAGGGCATGAGTCTCGTCTCTTAATAATTTAAGCCGATTTAGTGGTTTTTACCTTGATGCTCTACTTCTTTTGTCAGTTTTACAATAAGTTGAAATGAAGTTGTAATTTCTGGGAGTCTCTGTTTGGATTCATACAAAAATAAAACTCTTGTGGAATTTTGCAAAAAAAATGTAATGTTAGTAGCTAATCTTGAGACTTAATAAGTGCTTTCTAAAAGAATTAACTCGCTAACTTCTTCATACTGGAACCGGTCTGCATTTTTCTTTTCTTCGATCCTTTATTATTCTGATAATGGAGCAAATTAAATCCTGAGACTGAGGGTCCGATTTCCTGCGTGGCGTGTGTTTTCCGGCAATTTCGAAGTTATCGGGATAAAATGGCAGAAACGGGAAATTTACGTAATGGCATAGAGAGGCGTTTGAACTATCGAAAGCCTTATCCATGTTAAAAACAGAATGAACAGCCTAAGGAAATAGTAGTAGTAAAGAGAGGTCTGACGGTGCTAATAAATAGTTCAAATTTTATTTTAATAATCAATATTATATTTATATTGTATTTTTTTAGTGCAGGTACTCGTTGTAAAATGAACATAAACTTGATTAAAGTGTAATATTATGAGCAATAATAAATGTTAATTTATACCAAGCAATGGAGTTTAAAACACATTGCTGTGCAAATTAGTTTTTAATATATCATTTTACGATGTAATAAAATTTAAGTGGCACTTTAAATAAAATCGCTGTTATGGTGTACAATAACTAAACATCAAATTTATTTCAGAAACTATTTGGAAAATATGCGTTATAAACCAGGGCTGAAGCCTTTGAAAATGGTAAAAAGTGGAAAAAAATAATAGTAGGATGAAACCCATTGGAAAAGGAAGAGAATATAACAAAAATGAAAGGAAAAATAATTTACGGGCGATCTGAGGTCGGGAAGTGGAAGGGGGTGAATTTTCAAGGGTAGAAAACTGTTTATTTCGATTTCTGGCAACACTACAAGTCCTATGGAAAAAATTTGTAGGTGATAAAAAAATCTGCAACTTTTGTATTTACACTTTTTTCACATAACCACAAAATTTATGTGAAAAATTCAAATGGTTTTTTATTTTTATCTTTTACAAAAAAATGTTTTTTCACGAAATTTGGTGAAAACTTACCTTTTTATGTCCCAAACACAATGTAATTTTTTTGATTTAAAATATTTATTTTATCACCTTATTTTGACTTAATATCGAAAAAGCACCCTAATTTTCAATCGAAAATTTTCGCGTCAAAATATCTGCTTTTTAAAAAAGACTTGCCGGAAATCGTTTTCCACCCTTAAAAACTCACCCCCTTCCACTTCCCGACCTCAGATCGCCCGTAAATTATTTTTCCTTTCATTTTTGTTATATTCTCTTCCTTTTCCATAATGGATTTCATCCTACTATTATTTTATTTCGTTTCAAAAATTATCGACCCTGGTCTATTAGTAATAATATGTCATTAAAAACAGACAATTAATCGTCATTTGAGATATTACTTCCATTTAGTATATTTTGTTAATTTAAATTAAGTTTTTTTGGTTTTTGAAATTGGAATATATTTGTATTATTGAAAGTATTCCAATTTATTTATTTATTTATTGAGAATGATGCAACAAATATTTTTTTTCAACTAATTGGCCTAAGTCAGTCTTATAATGAAACCCTCTAACAAAAAAAATATTTTATTTGATTAATATAAATATTCTTAGGTATGACAGGTTCCGTAAAAAAATTTGTAAAAAAAAAACAGAATGAAAACAACGGTAACAAAAAAATAATTTGAAAAATAAAAACAAACATAAAAAATATACAAAACCAAAAATAACTGAATTTCCAAAGCAAAAAAGAACATAAAACACAAAGTACGCAACAAGTATAAACAAGAGCAAATATCAATAATTATTAAATAAATTCAATAAAAAAAAAACAAAACCTTAACAATACAAAAAATATTACTTAAACTTTTTACATATTTCGATATAACACTTCCAAAACCACCTCGCTTTAGTAAAAATCACAGGAAATCTCTCCTCAAGATGCACCACTCATACCCTGTTTTAAAGACCTTTTATTTATTTATTTACTGGCGTTTGAATTATAAATTAAAAACAAGAGCCTTTCAATCTCAAAAAATCAAACAATATAGGAATCCCTGTAATCCCATAAATGAATAAAAAATCATGGTATTAATTAAAATGAAATCTCAATGAAAATCTTCAATTAAGTTATACCCACACAGATTGAAAGTTTCTGCCAACATTAATTTGAAAAATTAAAACAATTTTCAAAGTAACTCTTCTAACAAATCACTCCGTTCTATTTTCGATAGAGATGAAATGCTTAGGTAAACTTTAATTAGGAACAAAGGCACATTCTTTGCCGCTCTGTGTGTACCGAACATCAAAGAAATTGAAAAGTGAAGCAGAAAAGGAATCGCTAGTAATGAATTTAAATGAAATATAAACAAGACGTTAAATCTGGATAGCTATTTAATATTACCAAGTGTTATGATCTACTTAGAATTTATTATAGAGTGGTGGCTCTTAATTTTTAAAATTGTTTCTTTATTTTTTGCTAGATTTTTATCAATTCAGTGTGGGTTTCAATAAATTAATTTTCGTTGAAAATAAGATACATTAGTCACTTAGAGACTTAAATAATGTTCTTTGGTGAATTTTATTTATTAAGTGTTACTAAAATAAGTGGGTACATTACATCTTCCTCGTTAAGAATTTTATTAATTATGATCTAGGATTATTTATGGATATGGTTGAAATAAGATAATTAAGTTAGTCGAGACTAGTGCTAGTATCTTTACTTCTTTCTACGTTTGACCTTTCTTCTTTAAGTTTTTTTCATCATGCTATCTAACGTCTCCTTATGCCTTCCCCTCTTCTTTTTTCCTTTAGTTTTAGATTCCCAGATACTTTTAACAGGTAAATTACTGCTCATCCTTTTTAAATGTTCCCACCATCCTAGTTGCCTTTGCTCTATAAAACGTTCTATATTTTCTACATCGAGTTCTTTTCTAATTATTTAATTTCTTACTTTATCCAGTCTACTTCGTCCATATACTCTTCTTAGAAATCTCATTTCCGCTGCTCCTAGTTTGCTTTTTTCTCTTTTGGTGAACACCCACGATTCACAACCGAATGTAAGAATGGATCTGTAGATAGCTTTCTATACTTTCGTTTTAATTTGTTTTGTCACTTCTTTTTTGTTTATTAGGCATCTTTTCATTGCATGATATACTTTGTTTGCCTTTTGAATCCTTTTGTTAAATCCTCTCTCCTCACTTCCGTTTTCTACTAGCGTTGTTCCTAAATATTCAAATCTGTCACCTTGTTCTATTTTTTCTCTTCCAAGAATAGAGTCAATTCTCTCTTTTCTATTGCTACAGCCATAATTTTTGTTTTGGATTTGTTCATAGTTATCTCATTCTTAGTCAGCACTTCGTTCCAAATTTTTATAGTATCTTCTAGGTCTTTTTCGCTTCCATAAATAATTACTATATCATCAGCAAATGCACAATCTGCGATGTCTATTCTTTCTAACTTTCTATATTCAAGATGTAATGATTTTGTTTTTTGTTTAATTTCTTTTCTTAGTTCATCCATAAATGTTATGAATGTAGTGAATATTTTTGATTTCTTGTTTTTGCCGATTACAATGTTTTTAGTTTGTTTGTATAAACATCTCGTGACTCTAACCAACTTATCCTTTACTCTTCTTTTCTTTAAACTTTCCCATATTCTGTTCCTTGGGACTTTGTCAAAAGCTTTTGCCATATCTATAAATCTTGAATACACTGATTTCGATCTTGCCATCCTTATGTTTATGATTTCATTTATGGTAAAAATATGGTCTTGAGTACTTCTTGCCTTACGGAATCCATTCTGTTCTTCTGCTAATGTTGTTTCAATTTGCTTACTCAGTTTTTTTCTATTATTTGTTCTAATATCTTCACTATTGTACTAATTAATGTTATGCTTCTGTAATTATTGAAATTTTTGTTGTCACTCTTCATAAATATCAGTAATATTAAACCTATTTTCCAATCTCTTGATATTTCTTCCTATTTAGTATTTTTTGAAAGTATTCTCTCCATAGTCTCCATCGTTCCATGATTTCCGTTTCACTTGTCAATAATTCTTGTTCGTTTTTAATTATCTTTTTTATTATTTCTTAAATTTTTAAAACTCTATGGAATAACTTTTGGTTTTGGTCGAGACTTACTTACCATTATTTGGTAAATTATATATGTTGAGTATTTCTAAAATAAATGGGTACATTACATCTTCTCCCTTAAATTCATTACATCTTCCACCTGAGGAGTTGGGATTAATTATATATTTCGTTGAAAATAAATTAAATTAGTCACTCGGGACTTAAATAATGTAATTTAGTAATTTTATGTTCTTGTTGTGTTGTTAAAATAAGTGGGTACATTACAAAAATTGAACAGTTTTTCATTTACAAAATTGACATTTTGGACCATGTCGAAGAAACTGATCACCTCGTATACCGCAATTTTTTTATCTAATAAATAAATTCCTTGTAGTATATATCTGTATAATTTCTAAGTTTGATTCGGGTTTATATTCGTAACGTGCATTTCCTGGTTTATCTCGATAAATATTTACCGTACTGTCGGTTTTGTAATGTTAACACATTCTTTACCGAAATATATTACTCGAACTAGCAAGTTATCTGATTTAGCAGGTTGATGGCATTGTTATTAACCAATGAATCATTTAAATGAGACCGAAGCTGGAATTGTGCCAATGTACGAAGAATCTTTTTTGATAGAAAATATGATAAATGTGAGAGTTTTTTATCTTTTATTGGCTCGAAACGAATTGTCACGGTTACGACGGTCAAGGTTGAGTATCAAATAGTGCGCTTGTTAGAACAACGGGAAAAATATTTTATAAGAAAGGTAAAAAGAATTTTTATTTTTTTCTTCAATATTTTCTACGTAAGTTCGGTGAGCTTTTAAATTTCCAAAAACTATAATTTTTCTTGCTATTCTTTTTGAGGTATTATAAATGTGGGATAAAACTAATATAAAAGAAATTAATAATAAATCGGCTCTTGAGCTTCTAAAAATATGTTTATGAAAATGTGATGAAATTGTTAAGAAAAATTGCCATTCATTCTTGGTCTTTTTCTTGCTGTATCAAAAAAAAAGAAATATAAAAAATTCTGCATAAATTATTTTTTTCTTTAAAATTATCTTTTGTAATATCCGCTCTCAAGGTTCCAAAAAATATGCGTAACTAAAAGAATTGTTAAAAAAATTGTGTGCCATTTTTTCTGGGTCTACCAAAGTATTTTTAATAAGAGAAAATTGTAAAATCGATCCTTGAGTTTCGAAAAATTTGTATATATGAAAGCCTTAGGCAATTGTTTTTCTTGATTTTTCTTGCTTTATCAAAAATATGGTAAAAAAACAAATGAAATATAAAAAAATTAATCTTTAATCTTTAAAATAATATATAAAGAATTTTAAGAACAAAAAGTTATAAAATCTAGCTTCCAAAAATATGTTTATGAAAGGCTTTAGGGAATTGTTACAAACATTTAAATTTTTTCTTGCTTTATCAAAAACATGGTAAAAAAACAAATGAAATATAAAAGAAATTTTCAATAAATTATTTTCTTTCTTTAAAATAATTTTCCAAAAATATGTTTAACTTTAGAGTACTATAAAATCTTAAAGGATTTATTCAACAAACAAATGTGATTTTATTTCTTGCTCTTGTAAAATTGGCTCTTAAACTTCTCAAAATTTAGTCTGGATAAACACATTTTCTTTTTTTTTTTGTACTTCAGCCAATTACGTTTAAAATAAGGTATAAAAGGAAAAAAAAAATAACAAAATTAACAATAATTTATTTTATTCTTAAAAGGTTTTAGAGATTCTTTAGGAATAGAAAAAATATATTTTCTTGTTCATCTTCTTGCTGTATTAAAATTATGGTGAAAAATAAAAGAAATGAACAATAAATTATTTTACTCTTTAAAATAATCATCAGAAAATCTTTAGGAATAAAAAAATATAAAATCGACTCTTAAGATTCCAAAAGAAAAGTCTTTATTTTTGAAAGCCTGAATGTAGAAGGTGGTCAATAAACAAATTTTCATTTTTTGCTATGTGAAAAATGTGGTGAAAAAGCAAAGCAATATAAAGAAATTAACGATAAATTATTTTTTTCTTTAAAATAATATTTAGTAACAGAAAAATTATAAAATTGGCCCTGAAACATCTAAAAACTTACTCTGGATATGCACATTTTCTTTTTCTGTTTACTACTTCTTCTTTTTTCTACTTCTTATTTCATCATTAAAAATATTGTGAAGAGAGATAAAATATTTAAAAAAAAATGAATAAATAATTTTATGTTTTAAAATAATCATAAAATTTTTATAAACTGAAAAAATGGAAAATATGGTCTTAAGCTTCCAAAAACATGTTTAACTTTAGAGCTTATCTTGGAGGCATCTAAGAATTGTCCAACAAAGAAATTCTCTTTTTCTTGCTATATCCAAAATATAATAAGAGGGATAAAAATAGTTTTTAAAAAATCTGAAGTATTAGAAAAAAAACTAATTATCCTCTTTTAACTACAATCACTTAACCACATTTTCATTCATAACTCGGTTGTCTTTCTATGTTTGTTCTTTAATATTTGCTCGATATTAAACGCAAATATTCCTAATTCACTGTTCCTGACATTTCGACCAATTCAAAACTTAGCTGTCGGCAGGCTACTGTATTATTAATTTAAAAATGTAACCTCACCAAGCTAGTAATCGGGTACATTAAATCAACACTAACATGCCAAAAGGCTATTATCCCTTTACTTCACTTTGGGGCACAGTAACAGATGCGAAATTTTCAATACAGCGTCGTACGTCAATTATATTGTGGAGAGATTTTATCTTTATAATAAAGAGGATTACTGACTGGAAGTGTTATATGGATCTATAGGCAGTTTGGTAGTTGAAGTTATTTAATGTATTTCCTCCAGGATTGGACTTGAGATGGTCTCATTTTTAAATTTGTTTCTATCTTTTTATATTGAGACATTAGAAATAAAAAAAATACCCAACGACTGGAACACAATTATAATCATGGGAATTTCCAAAAAAATAGGTGCTCAAACAATAGAAGAATCACACTAAAAATATACCCTGTAAAAAAACTAGAAGTAACGATAGATTTACAAAGAAAAGGAGTTCCCAAGATCTTATATTCATACAGAGACACATAGGAAAAAGCTAGCGAGGAAGGAAAAGAAAATTTCATGTCTGCCTCATAGATCTGAAATGAGCCTTCGACAGAATAAGAAGAAATTATATCTGGAGCTGTGCGAAAAAGAGTAGTCGAAACTAAGACCATCGAAATATTAAAGGCCTTATACAAAAATAAAAACAAAGATGGGTGTTTACCAAGTCCATAACTATTTCCATAGTTCTAGAAGACACCATAAAACGTTGTTAAGAAAAATGCAAAACCTAGGAATTTACAAAGAAGAGCTGGAGAAAATAAATAGGGAATTATAGATTAAAAAAGGCAAAACCATGATACCCTCACCAAGAGCAAAGAGAGTTAATATCATAATAGAACAACAAAAGATAGAACAGATCACAAGATTTTACTACCTTGAAACGATTATAGAGGCTGGGAGAATAGATGAAGAAATAAAACAGAGGGTTGGAAAAACTGGAAAACTCTACAATGCTTTAAGGCCATATTCTTTATGAAAAAAGAGATACCGCAAAAACAAGTCTTTAATCTATGGTGACTGGAAATTAATTAAGAGGTTATTAAGAAAAATAAAAAGAATTATAATATGCTACCTAATTAGGAACGAGATACTAATAACAGATTTAAAGATAAAACAATAATCGGCGAAAGACAAGAAAACTGGCTTGGTCATATACATGGATTGAAATCCAATAAATTGGCAAAAGAAGCTTACGAAACTAAAGTAAAGAACAAAGAGAAGATAAGACGGTCAACACTTCGATGGGAAGAAGAAGTAAGACAGGAGATAGAAACAGCTGAAAGAGGAAGATATAGAATAAATGTTGTATATCATCTTTATATGATTCGCATAATGAAGTAATATTATAAAAATAAATTGTACTATACTTACCAATCCTAGAACTAATATGAACTTATTGTATAAATAAAAAAAAAATAATAGTTTAAAGAACTTTTAGTGCGGAGCATCTATTTCTTGGATTCCAAAGGTAACTCTTGGGGTGGAAGGCACGAATAGATTTTTTTATTGTTAGTAGTAAATCTGGATGGGGCTAACTTAAGGAGAGTAATATTTAGTTTGATACAACGGTTATTACAAAAATGACACAATTTTTTATTTAGCTGAACTGGGACGATTGAGGGAAATTGTAAAAAGGTCTGACTTGAATTCTACGTCTTGAACTAGTAAAAACTAGTTAAAAAATGGTTTGAGCTATTGATAGAGATTCCAGAATCAAAAATTTGATCTCGTAAGTGATATTATTGATTATTCCAAGTACGGTATCTACTTTCAATTCTCGTAGTCATATTGAGATAAATTTGCATACAAACTCTGACACTGCTCCCTTCCGCTCGGCACACCATCAATTTGTCATTACAAAGTGTTATAAAATACATGAAGCTACTATTATAAGTTTTAATTAGAGACTAAACTAGAAGTCATAAAATATTTATTCAAATAAAATTGGTGCAACTGTAACCAGTATAATTGTCGTTATTCTGTTTTTCTTTAATATAATTTATTATTTTCTCTAAGGTTTGTATGATAAAAGTTTGTATTTTTGTCGCACGAAGCTTGAGGTTTGCACTTCGAGACCAAATTATATTATATATGATTTTACCCTCTTCAGGACAAAGTGCTGCGTTACACTGGTTGGGTAAAAGCAACGCACCACATAAAGTTTTAAATTGATTAACGTAGCGAATAATGTACAATCCATAATTAAGTTTGGATTAATCCTGAGGGATTTTCTATTCCCTTATATTTCCCGTTCTCCACTTAAGACGTAGGTGAGGAACTGGAAGTTTGCGGAAAAAAGAAATAATTCATGAATATTTTAGTAGAGTAAAATTGAGTGGGACCTCTAAGCTTTATAATCAATTATTCATAATTATAGGGAATCGTTTATGTATTTTATGTTTATTGTTAAATTTTTGAAACAGACTGTATACCACAAAATATATTTAAACTATAGGTGTGAACCACCATGTATATCAAAATTTATGCTCCAAAAAATATATATTTTACTTTTTAAATTCCAGACAGTTTTATTGTTCTTGAAATGAGTAATTTTTAGAGCTATTTCAGGAATTTTTTTTGGAATATAGACCGTAATTGTATTAGTGAACTTTACGGTTTTCCTCTAATTCAACCATAATTTCATAAAATCATATTTCAGAAGCGATAAAAAGTTGTCCCATAAAAAGAATCTCATAATGGCTTTACTTCGCTAGATTAACAAAGTTGAAACTACGATCAAGATTAAATTATATTTGATATCAAACTTAAACATATTGAAATGTTAGAATAAAGTTATTAATCTAATTCCTAGAAAACCAAAACATCCAAACATGAAGAAGAATATAAATATCGTAATAGATAAAATTTACAAAAAATGATATACTTCTTAATGAAGTAGGGATTTAAATTAATAAATAAACTAGGGTTATAATCTACATGTTCGCCCAAGAAGAACATATAAGCCATCTAATAGCTAATGGCTTATTATATTTTTATGATACAGAACAGGAGGCAGAAAATGATGAAACTAATGACCAGCCAGCTGAGAATACGGATAATGACAGCATAACATTTGAAGAACTGATATAGGCCATAAGAAACCTCAAGAACGGAAAAGCTCCAGGGAATTATAAAATTACAACGGAAATGGTTAAAAATATTGGAGAAGAAGAAGCTATCAAGAGATTGGGAAATAGGTTTAATATTACCGATATTCAAGAAGAGTGACAACAAAAATTGCAATATATACAGAGGAATAACATTGGTTAGCACAATAGTGAAGATATTCGAACAAAGAATAGAAAAACAACTGAGTAAGCAAATGGAAACAACGTTAGCAGAAGAACAGAGTGGATTCCGTAAGGCAAGAAGTACTCAACATCATATTTTTACCATAAATGAAATCATAAACATAAGGATAGCAAGATCGAAATCAGTGTATTTAGGATTTATAGATATGGTAAAAGCCTTCGACAAAGTCCGAAGAAACAGAATATGGGAAAGTTTAAAGAAAAGAGGACTAAACGACAAGTTGGTTAGAGTCACGAGATGTTTATACAAACAAACTAAAAACATTGTAATCGGCAAAAACAAGAAATCAAAAATATTCACTACATTCATAACATTTATGGATGAACTAAGAAAAGAAACTAAACAAAAAACAAAATCATTATATCTTGGATATAGAAAGTTAGAAAGAATAGGCATTGCAGATTATGCATTTGCTGATGATATAGTAATAATTTATGGAAGTGAAAAAGACCTAGAAGATGACATAAAAATTTGGAACGAAGTGCTGACTAAGAATGGGATAACTATGAACAAATCCAAAATAAAAATTATGGCTGTAGCAACAGAAAAGATAGAAATGAATATATTTTTGGAAGAGAAAAAAATAGAAAAAGTTCACAGATTTGAATATTCAGGAACACCGTTAGTAGAAAACGGAACTCAGGAGAGAGAATTTAACAAAATAATTGAAAAGGCTAACAAATTATATCATGCAATGAAAAGATGCCTAATAAACAAAAAAGAAGTGATAAAACAAATTAAAACGAAAGTATAGAAAGCTATCTACAGATCCATTCTTACATTCGGTTGTGAATCGTGGGTGTTCACCAAAAGAGAAAAAAGCAAACTAGGAGCAGCGGAAATGAGATTTCTAAGAAGAGCATATGGACGAAGTAGACTGGATAAAGTAAGAAATTAAATAATTAGAATAGAACTCGATATAGAAAATATAGAACGTTTTATAGAGCAAAGGCAGCTAGGATGGTGGAGACATTTACAAAGGTTGAGCAGTAATATACCTGTTAAAAGACCCTAAATCTAAATCTAGAAGAAAAAAGAAGAAGGGAAGGTCTAAGGAGACTGGGATAGTAAGATGAAAAAAATATAAAAAAAGAAAGGCAAAACGTGAACAGAAGCAAAGATACTAGCACTAAATAGAAAAGAATGGAAACATTTTATTAAGAGTAAGAATTAGTACTAAGTTATAATTATTTAATTATTGTGTATTGTGTGTTTTTTGACCGGTTAAGGTTGGGTTAGGTTAGTTTTGGTTTGGTTCGGTTAAGGTTAGGTTAGGTCCGATTAGGTTCGGATAGGTTGGGTTTCTCGGTCTTTTCCTAGACGTCTATGTAGCCAACTTTCCCATGGATTGTGGCCTTGGTCTGTGCAATTAAACCCTTACAGTATTTACAGGGAGGTTTAATAAAAAAAATCCTTTAATAGAGAACTTAAATAGCGGTAAATAATTATTTCGGTACCATTTTTAAAGGAACCACATCCTTAAAATAATGATTGATTTAAAAAACTAACTATTGTAATGAAATTTATTAGATAGATAGGTATAATAAAATTAACAATAAGCTCTTTCAAAATCTGCAAAAATATAGAGGATGTCCAATTTAAATTAAAAAGGTTGAGGGTATTTCGGGTTAAACCAGAAGTATATTATTAACAAAAAAATGTACATCAGCTGCGTTTTGCTCCATTGCACTTACCTACAAAATTTCATAAATATTGTCCGTTTTGTTTTAAAGATATTTACTTGGTTCCATACTTTATCCCAACCCTGTATAGTTGTTTCTAATAAAATGATTAAATATCCTCGTGACACTATACAGGATGGATTTTCTAGTGGGTACCAATATTATTTAAAGAAATCCTTCCTATATAACAAAATCCGTTTGTAATAAATAAACATTTTGCAAAATACATTCACATTCGCTAGACTATATACATAAGTGGTTTTAAAATCCCACAAATCACTGCAGAATTGCAAACGATTGGCGCAAGTCTAAATATTTATTCCATATAAGAAATCGCATTCTATTAAATTATTTTAGCGGTGATCTTGAACTTGTCGTGACCGTTCAACGCGTTTTATTATTTTCAAGTGCGGAAAATTTCACGAAACGTATGCTAAAGGACTTTGATTATGCATCGATTGATATATTTATAGATTGCTAAAGCGAAATATTTCTTTTTGAAGTAAATATACGCGATGGTGGCGAATTCGAGTGTTTTTGAACAAGGTGTTAATAAAACGTGGTATATAAATATAAAAGATTATCGCTCGGAAAACAGCTGATTTTCAGCTAAAAAAACGGTAAATGTTTATACTAAAACAAATAATGATAACTGTATGTTGTCCTAAATTGTTTGTATTTTTTTTGAAGAATTTATAACTCGTAATGTAAGCTTAAATATACATGAAAATCTACGGGCAGTTACTAAATTCATGTGACATATTTTTTTTTCTATAAAAAAAGCTTGAAATTTTAGAAATTATATGCAGGAGTTATTATGAGATTCTTAATAAATTTTATCTATTTAGCATGACTCAATAATTTCGATATGGATACTCAGTATTCTTTCTATGGAGCTGTTTAGAGAAATTGAAATTGTGCCGCAGAAAAATTCCTGAATAAATTCATACGAATAAAATTCAAACAAAAGCAGATCACTTTTTTTAATAAAAATCAGATCTTTCACAAAAGTATGTTCCTGCACTGGACGCATACATTTCTCAAGCTTTCGATATACTCTTAACTCGATAAAATGCACTTCGAATCAATTTCCCTATTTTCTAGTAAATTCTACATATGCTTATCTGACAAAAGGCTCGAAAATATACTAGAAAATATTTAATACTGCGAATTTATAGACTTTTGTCAAAAAAATTGTTGGTCTATAGTTGAAATGGAATTTCAGATTAAAATATTAAATTAAGAAATGTAAATATTAAAAATAAGTTCCAGCTTTTTAAATAAAGAGAAAATATCAAACTCGAAATAAAAATAAAACAGAAAGAATTGTAATTTTAAATATAGGTGTAAATCTCATGATTAATTTTAAATTTTGTAGAATTGTCATTAAACTATTATTAAATAATTATCATTTCAATAAATCAACTCTTTTGTATTTAAGAATTTAAAATTTAAAACCAATTGTCCATTTGTACCATTATAAAAATAAATCTCGTACAAAATTTGTTATTGTCTAGAACAAATGTTTAAAAATCAATTCACCAAAACAAAACACGTAAGCAGAACCACAAAGTTATAAAACACTTTCACTTATCAATATAAATTTTGAGGTTAGGATTATTTTTTATATTAAATGATTATACATATACATCGTAAAGGAATTTTTAACATAATTTGGTTTAATCACAAAAAAGGGTACATGTCAAAAACATGAAAATTAACAGATACAATAAACATGAATTAGAGCATAGAAACGAAAAACGAACATATTAAAATTTAGTAAAATTATATATAAAACGCCAGAAACATGTTAACCGACATCTTAGTACCAATACTTTAAACAAACTAACTAAAAGTACATTTTTTATCAAAATAGTTATTTGTAAGGGCGCGAATATAGAAGCAATATCTAGTAGATCTCAATAATATTAAATATAATAGTTAACTGTTTCAGTATAGAATAGAATACAGTTGATTAAAGAAAAAAAGAGGAATCCACCCTTAGATTGTTTATTTTACTGTTCCTTATTTACTTTTTTTGATATTTATTATCTTATTTAATTTATAATTTGACGTCCAATTTTCTTTTTTCTAATTCCAGTCTGTCTTAGTCCTAATCTTTTTTAATTTTATTCTTGATGTGTCTCATATTTTCTCAGTTCATTATTTCTTTGTCACATTTTTTCCTAATCCCATTCTTTTTCGGAAAATTTCCTTTTCTTATTTTTCGTCTTCTTTCTTAGTATTATTATTTCTTAGTCACGTTCTTTCTTAGCTTCATTCTATACTTTTTTCAATCCAAATTTTTTAGTCATTTTCTATCTTGATCGCAGCCTTAATTTCTTTCCTTCTTTATTAGTCCCATTCTTAATTTATTCTATCTTCATTTGGTAATATTATTCCTTTATCACATTCTTTCTTAGTCTATTTCTTTCTAATTCCAATCCTTCATAGTCCCAATCTTTTTTCGTTTTCTTTCTTAATTTGTTCAATTCTTTTTTAGTACCATTAGTTTTTAGTCTTTTCATTGGGTTTTTTTTATTAGTAGTATCCCTTATTTATCTATTTTTCTTATAGTTACATTCTTTCGTAGTCTCGTTCTATATTTTTGTTCTTCTTTTTTGAGCCTGTTATTTCTTTTTCAAATGATTTTTTTGGGACCATCTTTAATTTGTCCCATTCTTTTTTGGACTTCTTATTTCTTACTCCCATTTTTTAACACATTCTTTGTAGTTTCGTTCTAATTTTTAACCTTCTTTCTTAGTCTCGTTTTTTCTTGCTGATATATTCTTTTTTTTAATCCCATTCTTTCTTAGTCTCTTCCTTAATTTGTCTTTATCTTTTTACTCCTATTCTTTCTTGGTCACATTCTTTCTTAGTCTCACTCTATGTTTTTGTATTTCTTGCTTAGGTCTATTACCTCTTTTTCAAATTCTATTTTTGACCCGATCATTAATTCTTTTTTTTAACACTATTTTTAATTTGTTCCTTTTTTAGTCCTACTATGTCTAAGTCAAAATCTTTCTTAGTCACTTCCTTAATTTGTCCTTATCTTTCTTTATTAGAATTTTTTTTCTTTTTCAAATTCTTTTTCTACCCGGTCTTTAATTTGTTTCTTTCCTTTTTAATCACATTTTTTCTTAGTCCTGTTATTTCTAAGTTCTTTTTTATCTTAAACACAATGATTTTGCCTTTTTTCTTTGCTCATTATGTCTTAACCACATTTTTCTTAGTGATATTCTTTTCTTATTTTAAATTTTTCTTAACTTCATACTTTATTAGTCCCCTTCGTAAATTATTTATTTTAATGAACTAACTTTTATGATTTGACATTTTTTCAACATAACAAAATTAATTTACAGCGTCTTACATTTTTGTATAGAACATGTTTCCACATTACATAATTTTATAATGTGAAACTTCATATTTTCTTTTTTAATCATTAACGTATAATTTTCATTCGTAGTTTAAATTAATAAATTTTTGAATTTTATGGATATATATTCCATAAATTTTGATATGAATTTCACTAATTTTTATAAAATTGACTACAAATTAAGATTCTAATTATATAAATCGATTATTTTATCTTTTGTGAATATACATTTTGTTTCACAACCATAATTTACATTGAAAATGAATGAAAAATTCGAAATTAATGACTTCATATGATGCTATACTTCGTATTTAAATTTAATTAATTGCTAAAATCATTGGGAATCTTTCAAACATTCTAAATTTGTTCAAAAATTTGTTAAAATTTAAATAAAACTCAATTGTAAAGATAATTTGTTTTATAATAATAAAATATTTTTATTTTTTTGAAATTTCATATGAAGTTACAATAATTACTATAATTAAATTTTTTAGTATTAACTTCCTATGTAATCGGAAGTGACAGTGTATTCTGTAAATCCTGACAATTACCTTGTTTGTATATTACGGATTTCAGAGTAAATCAAATAATTTGCATTTCTGTAATTTGCAGACTCGGACATTTTGACGAACAACCTTTTGATATTTTGGTCGTTTTCAACACTCCATGACCCACTGTTTGCTAATTGATTTGTACTATTTGAATTTCATGTTCTGTATAATTAATTAACCCAAATGTTGAACGCATTCATAGGATATAATTGTTTAATAATTATTAATGCGATTATAAATACCTTCAACTTTGTTTAATAAGTGTGTATTGTTAATTTTAATCAAATTATTGATTTGTTATTTACATGTGATTATATTCATTGTTTTAAATAAACTGTTTAGATATAATATCGATGAATACGTGTCAGGCGGCATAACATTCTCTAATAACTCTATTTAGTCGTGTTAAGAGGAATATTGTGTAATTAACATGTAACGTCGCAGTTTGATAATTGTACGGTTCGTCCCCTAAATGCGGCAACGTACGGTATCAAATTTCATTAAAATCTTCAATTAGCCTATACACGTTTCATACCTATTAAAACGTAAATTTGAACTAGAGAGCAAAATATCACAAATTTCATGTTGGCGTCTCCTCAATCCTCAAGTAGATCGTGATTATTACTTTCACCTTTAATCATCTCTAAATAAACGTTGTAAATAGGATTGATTAGATTAATTATTTCAACGATTACTTTGTGGAAACTATCCATAATAAATATGAAAAAGATAAATTACACTGTAACCTACCTACCCCTGGGTACTAGTTAATTTGAAAAAAAAAACAAAGAAACTTTAATAATTAAACCCATCCCGCTCCCCTTTTCCCCGATATTTCTATACTTACCTTTATTCGCCTTTCTCCCCCGGTAGTGATCGGTTAAAAGTTTTGTTTGTATTTATATGCCCCAGACTCATTAATTATCTACTAATAAAATTCGTGTCATTTTTATAGTTATGATTGTTTAGAAATCGAGTTTGTTTTATAAACATCTAAAAGAATACTGAAATTCGTGGGAATAATTCTTCCTAAGAAAAACGCATTTGAATGTAAAATGATTTAAATTTTCTTTATAAAATGGGAATTTTAGAAAATTATAACGCGACCTGTGTCAGGTTGGTCACAATACTTATCTGTGTTTCCACAGTATTAGAAAGCTTTTTTAGTTAAAACGACCAAGGTTTCGCTATTTTTACATATAGCATTTTTAAGTTTTAATAGAAGATTGACAGATCTTTGACAAGAGTTTAATAATTTCAACTCATAAACATTTCAACCAATTACCACTAAGTAATCTATGTATACAAAGTTCTAAAAAAAAATGTTGGTTAGTGCTATATGGGTATTTAGTCTAAAAATTAATCATGTAATCAAGATAATTGAACTTCCCAGGTTTAAGTATTCGTTCACCACTGTATATTGGGCATTTTAGGTGTTTCTTTTTCGAAAATATCAAGTTCTTCTTTCTTGTCACTTACGTGAAGTACCTTCACTCTTGTTTTCATTGTGTTATTAAGTGTAGGTTTGTGTTTAGTGCCAATGAGGTGTTTTGATCTGTAAGCTCACACTAGCGTATGTTAAAATTTCTAAGGGTCTGACCAAAATAAACAGCGTTCAAATCCGGACAATTTAGTTTGTAAATACCCGATTTTGAAAATTTATTCATTTTAGGTTTCACATTTAATAAAGAAATAATGTAGGTTCATTTTTATTAAATCTAAAACCTAAAATTAATAAAATGTCAATTCGGGTATTTACAAACTAAATTGTCGGTTTGTATTTTTATATATTTATGTGTACATGTCAAAAAACGTTAAAGTTACTGTGAAAAACAAAAATTAAAATTTCACATTTAACACCCTGTATGTCTCTTATTATCAATATTTTATTAAAGTAAGTTAGTTCAAATAGTAATATTTTAAAGTGAAAATTCAAATAGTATATTTTTACTAAATATTATGTTCATACACTAAAAAATATTTTGTACGTATAACAACATTTTATTTATGGTCTCAATCGTTTCTGACAAGTTTTACGTAATTCTTAAGGGAATATAAAGTTTCAAGTTTACGTAGTTGTTTCAGAGGGGTATTATTTTTAAATAAATTACTGTCAAACTGTGAGCCGAGTATTAGCGGGAGAACCATCACTTTTAAAAGATACTTCTGTACGTGAGGATTAAAAGAAGGATATTTACCAGGGTTTGCTTTGACTTTGTTTCTCGTTTCGTTAGAAAATCTCCAGTGAATTTTTTTTATAAAAAAACAAGAATTTTACAGGAATTTACTGCAAATTAAAAAAATTGGTATTTATTAAATATTGGGTGATTGGTCTAAGGTGTTTTAAAACAATAAAAAAAATATTTAGACAAAAAATGTGATCAATAATAAATGGTTTAGATTAAACTATTTAAAATAATTATATTAAATAGTAAAATAACCGGTAACCCAGTTTGAAGACCAAAAGAAATTATTAACAGAAGACCTCCCCCTACATTCAGGGCTGAAGTTCCTAAAGTCAAAGAAGTTTTGTTCCGAAAGAAAAATATAATGAAACTTGTAGTTTATGCCCTTAACTACATTTTGTGCTGAACGCCGATGCTCATCCGTCGGAAACTAAAAGCAAAGAAAAAACTTTACTCGCGCAAAACAAAATTACAATATTAAGCTGGTACTGTCCTTTATTTGGCAATCTCCTGATATAGTGAACTAACTCGAACTCCTTTATTACGTTCTGTTAAAATTTATATAAATAACAAATTATTAACTGGCCCAAAACAGACAGACCATGTGCTTTGAAAGAAATTAAAGAATATTCCCATCTAGGTAAAGTGGCTGTTCTGTTTCCCAAAAAATAATGAGGACTTTAAGAAATACATACAAAAGTACCAAACAAATTTACTAACCCGACATCTTCGTACTTGCATAACCCCAAAATGGTCCTCTTACCTTAGAATTCTACCGAGACACCAGATGTGTGATTAATATCAAAAAAGCAACCCAGAAAAGAAAAGTATAATGCTTTTAGTCAGTTAAAAAAATCTTTAATATTGAGTGTTTGTCCAAACAAATAACTGGTTCTGGCTATTTGAAATTCAAATCCCAGTCCTACTACTCCCCGTGACAAGACTCTCCGAGTCTCACGATAAGACTGATTTTCTCTTTGCTCTAACTCCATCGCGCTATCTTTCTTTTTTTACTCAACTGTTTAGATTTTTAGAAATTCGTAAAAGTTTTGTAAACAGCTTGGTTGATTTTACTTTGTACCAATGTTCTCAAAATATTTTTTTTTCGTGACGTGATCTCAATTTCCTTTGAACCTGCAACATTAGTGCCTTTTTGATTTTCGGATTACAAAAGTTATTCTATAATTTATACATTCTTTCTTTGTAAAATTTCTTAACGTTTTAAATTTTATTACATTTTTATTGTATGCAGAACGTTCTCTTTTAACTTCATTAATCTTTGATTATTACATTTATTATGAAAATAGTAAGAAACTCTAAGAATTGGTGAATGTCACAACATAAAAATCTAATTTATTTTTAATCTAATCACTCTTCTGATTTTATAATATATCGACTGCAATCTATTATGATATAAAATAAATAAAATCTCATCAAACTAATTATCTTCCAAGATGTGTCACCTTCAACTTCGAGATTTTGTAAAATTTCATCTTCAAACTCAAGATTTTGTAAAATCTAATTTTCAAACAAGAAATATTGTAAAATTTCACCTTTATTTGGATATTTTGTAAAATTCTATATTCAAACTTAGATCTCAACTTCAGCCTCCCGATTTTGTAGTATATCGATTTCGAACTATTATGGCTTTATAAAATCTCTTTTTATAAAAGAGATCTTGTAAAATATCGTCTTCATTAAGATGTTTTATAAAATTTTCTCGTTAAACTAGATATTCTGTAAAATCTTCTGCCTCTTGATTTCATAATATATCGATTTCAAACTATTATTATTTTCGAATGAAAGATTTTGTAAAATCTCAACCTCAACCACGTGATTTTATAAAACATTGACTTCGAACACTCGTAATTGTATAAAACTACTTCTTCAATTATTTCTCACTTTTATGTCTAGATTTTGTAAAGTTTTCTGTTCAAACTCAATATTTGGTCAAATTTCAACTAAAGCTCCTAATTTTGTAAAATATCGACTTCGAATTCTTATAATTTTATAAAATCTCTGATTCAAACTAAATATTCTGTAAAATCTCATTTTCAAACAGGAGATCTTGTAAAATCACCTTTATTTCGAGATTTTTAAAATCATTAATCTCAATATTTTGTAAAATCTCAACTTCCGCCTCTTGATCATGTATAGTATATCGACCAAAAATTATTAGGATTTTATAAAATATCATCTTTAAATAAAATATTTTATAAAATCTTAACCTTAGCCTCGTTATTTTGTAAAATATCCACTTCGAATTCTTGAATTTTATAAAATCAATCTTCAAACTAAATTTTTATCAGGTTTTGTTTTCAAGCAAGAAGTCTTGTAAAATCTTACTTTAAATTCGCGATTTTGTAAAATTTTATTCTCAAACACAATATGATAATTATTGTTGACTTCAAAGGCTTCTTCTTCAGTCGTTCTCTCATTGCTGAGAATCGTGATCATTAGCAACCTGCGCTGTCAGTGCCCGCCATTGATTTCGATTTTGGGCTTTGTCTATGGATCCATGAAATGAGGTACCGGTGACCCTTTGAATCTGGTCGGTCCATCGGATAGGAGAACGCCCTCTTGATCTTCGTCCCTCTACGTTGCCAGAAACTATTAATCTCTCCAGATTATCCCTTCGTGAAACGTGACCGAAAAAACTCAGAACATTTGCCAGACACACCGACGAGAGTCTATTCTGGATTTTCAACTCTCTGAGAATCGAGTCATTGGTTCTGCGTGCCGTCCACGGGATTCGGAGCATACGTCTCCAGCACCACATCTCGAACGCATCGATGCGTCTTCGATCTGCCGTTTTAATTGTCCACGTTTCAGCCGCGTATCGAAAGATAGAGAATATCAGCGACTGAACTATCTTCATCTTGACAGTTTTTGATATGGAACGGTCTTTCCAGATCCTGGATAATCTGCTCATCGCACTTTTAGCCATTCCTATTCTTCTTCGAATGTCACCCTCGCTTGAACCCGTGTTGCATACATAGGAACCCAGATACACAAAATGGTCCACGGTCTGGAACCTGCGTAAAGCATCTGTCAGCTGTAAAACGTTTGAACGGTCGACAATCATAATTTTTGTTTTTTCTGCATTTATCTTAAGACCACATTTATTGCTCTCGGTCTCGACCCGGTGTAGAAGGTCTAACATTTCCTCTTCCGATGCAGCTAAGAGCGTTGTATCGTCTGCGTATCTCAAGTTTGAAATCTTTTTGCCGGCAATTGAGATTCCTTTGTTCCACTCGTCTAAAGCTTTCCTCATTATATATTCTCCATATATATTAAATAGATCAGGAGAGAGAATACATCCCTGGCGGACTCCTCTGGCAGTTCTAAAAGACGCAGACTGTTGGTTCTCCACTCGTACCTTCGCCTCATTGCACTCGTAAAGGTTTCTGATGAGTGACACTAGGTGTTTAGGCGTTCCCATCTCACGAAGAACGCGCCATAGCATCCTCCAGTTGACACAATCAAAGGCCTTCTGATAGTCCAAGAAACAAATAATCATTGGGGTGTTGTACTCTCGACATTTTTCTATGATCTGACGCAAGTTAAGTATTTGTTCCCTGGTTCCTTTTCCTTTTGCAAAACCCGCTTGTTCTTGGGGGATCTGTCGGTCCAGGTAGGCTTCTAAGCGCCGTTTTATAATTCGAAGGAGAATCTTGCTCGGATGCGATATTAGCGAGATGGTACGGTAGTTACTGCACTTAGTAGTGGTACCTTTTTTGTGCAATGGAACGAATATGGAGGTACACCAGTCTTTGGGCCATTTACCTTGCTTCCATATTATATTGCAAAGATGTGTCATGATTTTCTTGCCGTGGTCATCCAAACTCTGCAAAAGTTCCCCTGTTACACCGTCGCATCCCGCAGATTTTCCTCTTTTTAAATGGATAATTGCCTCTTCAACCTCAGCCTGCATAATGTCAGGTTCTCGCTCAAAGTTGTCGGTGTTATCAGGATCATCATCCTCTTCACAGATCTGTTGTTCCTTAAATAGTTCTGTGCAGTATTTTTTCCAAACATCCAACACGGTTACAAGATCTCCGCAGACAACCCCTTGTTCAGATTCGATTGCGTAGTTGCTTGGCTTAAACTCTCTTGAGAGGAGCTTTACTTTCTGAAACAGGTCTTTCGTTTCATTTCGATGAGCATGTGTTTCAATCTCTTGGCATATGTTTGAGATAAAATTTTCCTTGTCCTTGCGGCATCGTTTTTGGATCTTTTTTGATAATGATCTATATGCAGTTACGTTTGGAGGACCTGTTTTTAGCTGTTTTCTTTGTTCTATTATGTCCCAAGTCTCGTTACTGATCCAGGGCTTTCGACGTTCCACATTTCCATTGCCTCGACACTGGTTAGCTGTTTCCAGTAGACAATCCCTTATATGTGTCCATGATGTTTCCACATTATCATTGCATTTAATACTGGCCATGACTGGTGCGATTTCGTTTTTAAACGTTTCTAATTCTTCTGTAATTATATAAATCCTATTCTTTGATCTAAATATTTAGTAAAATATCAGATCTAAATAAGAGATCTTGTAAAATCTCACCTTCATATCGAGTTTTTTTGAAAATTTTATTTTGAAACTCAATATTTATCTTCGAGAATTTGTAAAAATTCAACTTCAAACTCAAGATTTTGTTAAATCACATCCACAGCTTCATGATTTTGTAATATTCCTAGTTTAAACTCAACCAAATCATAAATAAATTGTTTTTATTATTATCAATGTTATCAAAGATAATTATTTTCAAAAAGTTTATAGTGCCTTTTATTTTTGCTACTGACCAACGGCTTTGGAAAAAACTAAAAATAAAAAATAAACAAAAACTGTTTGAATATGGAAAACGATACGTAGGAGAAACAAAACAATCTATGGCGGTAAGGCTGAAAGAACATCGAATTAAAGCCGAACGAACTGACAATAAAATCGAGATATCCTGTATATGTACCGCATTTTTAAGAGCGTTTTAGTCAATTGTCTTTATAAATGATACCCACAAATAAATAAAAGAGTTTTCATGTTTCGTTAGACGGTCTATTTCATTCGAAAATGGGCTACCATATACCAGATAATAGCCAAGTGTCAAGATAAAGCTTGCAAAATTGTTTTCCCTATTTTACCGAGTACGAAATAAAAAACTAAACATGAATCACGCTTTTTTTTGTGATGTGGATGCAGGCAATAGGATTATTAAATTTTTTGTAATTGTATTGAAATTTTTTTCATGCACGATATTTCAATATTAATGTTTTTGCTCGATAATCTAATATTTGATAATAAAAGGCTTTGAAATTAATAATCGAGAGAAAATAAATAACACACTAAATTCATTGGTAGTTGAATGGTAGTAAATAAATTCATAATCAAACAAGAAAACCAAACAAAACGGATACAGTTGTTTTATTTTTTATACATTTTCTTTAATCTTGTTTTAATTTAAAACTAAATGGTATCATTTAATTTTTGTGTAATTTAAATTACAGGCTTGGGGTTATACTCTCGAAAATTACAATCTAATTTTCAAATTTTTCAATTAATTATTAATGCATCTGAAAATGAAATTATACGATTTTCGATATGATCCTTAATTATTTATGGCGGTATCGGCTAATAACAGTATTGATTCGAGGTCGGTGTTTTAACGACAGAATGTTATCGCTGAAAATTTGAGATGAGGTTTGGTATTTCATGAAAACCTAAATGTCTCTCGTATTTTAAAATAAAAATCCTATTAACAAGAACAACATTTAAAACTTTAGAAAAAAATCGCAACTGACAATATTTATATATGCTTTTTTCGAGGCATTTGACACTGTCGATCTTATGCTGCTTTATTGTAAGCAGATTTTAAATCACAATTTACTTTGGTGATGTCAGTAGTGCCTCAAGACTCATCCCTTGAACCACTTTTATTTTTTATTTATATAACTTATCTAACACCAGGGTCACTATTTCTTCTATTTTTATTGTATTTATTTAGCCACATATGATCTTGGAACTGGATTGTAATATTTTATGCCGAGCGAATGTATGTAAGTTCTTTTTATGAAATTAATTGAACATCAAGCATGCAGAATTTATCAATCAACAAACCATTTTCATGGGCGAGGAATATGATAATTTAACAAAAATATGAAAAAAGGAGTTAATTAACAAAGGTTATGAAAATAAATAAATGATTGAATGATTAGTAAACCTCGTTGAGTTCATAATAATTAGATTTTTGTTACTATTAAATGACTAATCCAGAAAAATACCGACAAGCTATAAATTTATTTAAAAAAACACTAATGGATCGAAATGTCAATAATCAAAATTTAGTAAAATTTGAATGGAGGGCTAAACATCAACTGCTTTCAAATATTTGCTTTTTTCAAGCTTAATTTTTGCCCTAATCTTTTATTAATCCTTAGCTTCATTCGAGTTATAACTTTCTGTTTATTAATGAAGTTTCGGTTTTTAACAATTGCAAGCGATATCCTCCTGCATTTGAAAATTGGCAGAGTTACAATCCTTGACGAAAAACGTTTTCACAGAGGAAAACCCCGAAATACTTTTGAACTCTGGTCCAGTCTTCAATAACGTGCCCAATATTTTCTATACAAATTGCAATAATAAAACTACTCTGTTTTTTAAAGAACGTGGAAAACAAGAATTGAAAATTTATTTATGATTAAGAATTATTAACATCAAAATTGTTTATTAACAGTTAACATAAACAGTAATTATAAAGAGTGGTTTAACATGGATGTAGCAGAAATTGTTTTAGAAGAAAAAGAAAAATTTCCAAGTATCTACAATATTTTAGACCCGTGTTCTTTAAATATAGTAATTGGAATAATTTTCATTTTTTTTATCAAGAAAATTAAAATTTTACATTGTTCCTTTAAAAAAAGTTACATTGGACACGGTTTTTCCATTTTTCATACTAGTGCTGATACTCGTAAACTGGAATAGACATAAAATGAATCAATCAATAAATTCTTTATATTTAGATTTCACTCTACTTTCACTTTAATAATCAACAATGAGAATTACTAGTTTTTTGAAGCTAAAGTAATATTTAAAAAAAAATAATAATCAGCATTTGATACTAATCACTAAGGTTTTATTTGAACTAAAAATGTTAGATGTGTGTTTTTTCTGTTAAATTCTAAAAGGGATTATTAGTATGATGTTTATTGGCTAAGGTTGATGATAGAATTATGCTAGATTTTAAGGTTGTTAATGGTACACTTTGATTTTCGTTTAATCAAATGTCTCGAAAAAAGGGATTAAAAATGTTATGTCAAATGAGTCGAAGATGATTTAATAGAGAAGTGAAATATGAAATAGCAATATTTTTGTTGTCACTTATCCTTTATGAAATTGGAAGTGGAAATTTTTGTGACTGACAATACATTTTTTATTTAAAATTCATTGAATTTTGATTACTCGTAATAAAATTACATAGCATACCATATAACACAACATACCATGTAATCTGAAAATACCATACATGAGAAATTTGATATTGGTTTATGCAAAATTCTATAATAATTCTGTTTTATTTACAAACACGCTCACTGGACAAATGTTCTCAAATTTACACAATTTGCTTTTAGCGAAAATAAATTTTGAAACATTATATGCATATTATAAAAAGTTTTTACTACGCTGTATGTCTAAGTTTGCAGTCAAAATAATTGTAACTATTTTTAAGTTTTATTATGTTAGTCCATGTTACATACCTCTTCTTCTTTCTCTACTTATATATTCATTTTTCATACTTTTGGAATTAATAGTACACAGTAGAGCCACCGAGAAGTGGCCCCTCAAAATTGGATGCGCGGTAGCAAAATTGGAAGTAGAGGGGAGCAGCTTAGTCTGGACTGACCGTCGAGCTGATCGTTTCGTTGTTTAGCATCCACAAAATCCCCACTTCTTGCTGTATATTTATTTCTCATCTCGTTTTATTTTCATTTCACGTGAATATGAGCGGCGACGACTTGTTGGCTGTAATATACCTCTTTAGTGCAATGCTATCTACGAAAAACCAAAAAAAAAATAGACTAAGCAGCTCAATTATTTGAAAAATGTTGGTTTTAAAAAAAATTAAGCTTGAGAAGTAAAAAAGTTTTATAAAAAATATCAGTAGTATGACAAAAATAAACATTTGTCACTCAGTTAAAATTGTCATTCTTCAATTCTATGCAAAATTCATATTCCAATCTAAATATTCGACAAATTACCTATACATAAATATCTGTTAAAATCAATAACACAATTAAAATAATGTAGAATAATGCAGAAATTTCCTGATTTAATTTCGGTAATTACGTTATTGACAATCGACCCATTTAGCACTATATTACATTATTTCTCAGTAAACAGTTAATTTCTTGTAAATAATTATTTCCGCGAACATTCCTTATTTCTATACTAATAACATTTGAATTTCTAATTAAACGAAATAAAGAAAATAATTACATAAAATTAAGTATTATTCCTCGTAATTCATAGCGATTTATTTTTGTTAGAAGCATTTATCCAAAACTTGTGTAAAATTGTACAAATTATAGTTAATAAACAAAGTAATATATATTATGGGTAAACGTTAAATACATAGTTGAAATATAATAAATTAAACAAATAATGAATGAGGTTGAAAATAATTATTGACTATATCATATTGATTGATATAATCCATCAAAGATTTTATCAACACTCTATACGGTTAACCGATAAAAATATTTGTTTAATTTTATTTTTAGAACGGTCCGCATGAAAAATCCCATTATAAGCAGGTGGGTTATAAATATCTAATTCGGGTTTGTAGATGAAATCTGGACTTTTATTCAATCGATAATACTTTTATCTAAATAACTGAAAATCCATCACATGAGTGAATTAATTGGGCTATATTTGAATAAATGCAAATAAAATTCATTTACTATTAACTCGATATTATTCGATTTTGGAAATTGTCGGGAATATGGAGTTGTAGAGAAATTAATGTATTATTAACAACTGCTCGTACAGTGAAATAGGTCCAAATTCTATTTAAAATGTTCAAGTACTAAAAGAATATCTGAATTTCCACATTATTACAAAACTTTTTAAATTATCTTTTTTCTGAACAAGGTTCCACATATCAAGCGTTCTCAAAGAGTGACATAAAATTGACAGATTTCTTATAAGCGTACCTTACTTCATACCATAAACATTTCAACCAATCATTATCCAGCAATATGTACAATAATATTTTTCTTTTCCTAAACATTTTTTTGGTTACTATTATTATTATAGTAATCTAAACGAATTCAATGAATAAATAAACCTGAGAAGTTCAATTATTTTATATTACCTCTTGGACTAAATACTTATTTCGGAAAAGAAGAATATTGCTTGATAATGATTGGTTGAAACGTTTATGGTATGAAGTTAGAAACATTCATTCTTATGTTAATCTTTTACAATGCTAGATAGGTGAAACCTTGGTCAGAAAAAAAATAATTTAAAAAGCTTTGAAATACTGTGGGAATTCAGATAAGTATAATTTATCTTTTTATATTTATTATTGATAAATTTGACAAAGTAAGGGTCGAAACAATTAATTTAATTCTTATTAAGTGTTTATTGGCCGCAATCCCTTACTTTATGGAAAATATAAAATTCATTTGATAGTGAATTTCAGTACCAACATAATGACATAAAAATAAAATCCAACCTAAAAAATATCCATGCGTATACTTTTCAAAATTTTCTATTCTTTCTTCACATTCTTTTCTACGTATGTCTTCAAATTCATTGTTTTTAACAATTTTGCTTAAGCCATTATGATTCCTATCACCAAATCTTCTATACCAAGTATAAAATGCATGCAATATTTTCTTGGTCCCATTTTTCGGCAATCTTTAATTTAGAATTTCGAAACTGCGTCAATCTTGTTTTATGAAATAATACAAATTCCTCTGGAAAAAATTATTTATAAAATCCCTTGTCTTTCAAAAATGCTTAACGAAAGTAAATTATTTTCCAGTTGTGGAAAATATGGGACATATTTAATATTTACTTCAGTAATTTTACTACTTTTGTAGAGTTTCTGAACCAATTCAGTTAACTTTTAATTTCTTAAGAAATCGTTTTTTCGTAACAGATTCAAATTCTTGTGAATAAAGTTTTATTATTAATCATGTGACCCGGAGTGAATCTACCATACATCATTATTTTTCTCTAACTTTGTATCTTCATTTATATTAATTTAACCTTCATCTTCCGGTAAATTTTCGTTTTCTTAATCAGTATTTATTTTTTTTTTACTAAATATACTAGATTTGTAAGAGTCGTTTTTTAATGTTTTTTAAGACTTTTCTAATAATTTTTTATTGTTCCATCATTTCTCAAATGTACAACTTAATTATCATACATAACATAATTAATATATTTAATATAGAATATCAACATACATAAAATTCAAAAGTTCCATTGAAAAGTGTAAAAAAGCGCAATACTTTTGTGGCCACACGGTAGATATTTTAATTTATACTTTCTGTGTACAAAGTATAAATTTTAAGATTCACAATGTTTTTCTATTTATAAAGATTGGACGGCACTTTTATTCGTGTATTGTTTGTTGACTTTGAAAATCGAGGCAGGTAACAATAACATTCAGTCTGTAGCATTTTTATGACAAGGATGATTAAACTATGCGAATAAACACCGATATCGTTAGCGTGAAACGCTGAATCATGAAGATAAAACTCAAAAAATGCCGACAGACAATAAACCACATCTCTACTAACTATACTATACATTTGTCAGCAAGCATACAATGTTAGAACTAAAAATTCACTTTTTTAGTGTACTGAATAAAATTTCATGTTTATTCAAGCCAAGTATTCAATTTTTAATATTAAATCAAACCACAACTACTTAACGAAATTAATTTGCCTTAGATTTTATACATACCTAGAAACTTGGCTTTATTTATATTATATAGTTATTTTATTATTAAACCAAAAATTGAACAACAAGAGAGCGTGGACGTAATTAGGAAATCATACAATTTGAAGTAGAAAAATTAACAAGAATGTAGAAAAGAAGTTAGGGGAGCTATAAGCAGAGATTAGCAGATTGAGTCAACTATATACTAAGAAAAAAATCGAATAAATTAAAGAAGAGTTAAAGTAGAGCAGAAATAGAATAGAAAAACTGGAAAAAAAAACAAATCAAGGAATACAAAGACTACCAATAAATACAAATAAGATTGAACTACTCAAACAAGAGATACAAAACAACAATTGAAAATAGATGATAAAATAGAATCTACTCGTAAATTGGGAGATAAGACGTGCTTAGTAAAACACGAAAATAGAACAGAAAAAACAAAAATCACGAAATCTAAAAACTAACTAAGACATATATAAGATACGAACGTATTATAAACACTGTAAACAAAGAGGGAAATAGAACTACAGAAAAAGATAAAAATGGGAGCTAAAGAAAAACAGAAGAATGGTAAAGATGTTTGAATAAGATACCAAAAAATAAAAATTGACGGAATAGTATGGAAATGGAATGGAATAGGATTGAATCAGTATAAGCAACCCGACGGGTCAAAAAACTTTAGAAAATGCACAGTGACGAACTGACTGATTTAATGGAAAAAGATCAGAAACCCCAGAAGGTGCAGTTGTCTAGCTCTGATTAATATGCTGCTACTTTAGACAAACCCTCCACACTTCTGAGTGATCGAAAACGGAACAAAGAAATTAAAAATCCGAGAAAGTACAACTAAATTAGCTGTGGTTGTTATCGAGCTACTTTAGACACAACTTCACACTTCTGAGTAATCGAAAACAGAACCAGGAAAACAAAAACCCGAGGAGGTACAGCTAGGTTAGATATGATTAGTACCAAGCTACTTCACACTTCTGGGTAATAGAAATCAGAACAAGGACAGCAAAAAGTCGAGAAGATTTGCTGTGATTGATATGCTGCTTCCTTAGATATACCTCCACATTTAAAATTTACCACAATTTTATTATTTTTCAGTATCAAAAGTAAGAGGAAAATATAGACATAATTTGTCATACGAATCAACTTGCTTTCATTGGTATTATTGTACGTTTTTACACCTCTAATTGGTCAATATGAGTAACGAGAGCATAAAAACACAACGAATAAACCAAAACTTTAAAAAAATCACCAAAACTTTTTAATTTGTAATTTCTCTTTATTTATTAAATTTCAGATAAGTTAACAAATGAATTCTTAACATTTTTTAGCATTAAATTGTTGCACTTTACAACAAACAACAATCAGGTAAATGTCCTATTCAAACAAATTTTTTGTTTCAGATGAAAGTCATCCGTAAACTTACAGACTACTAACTGGTAAGTACAAGAATATAGAAAATATTATCCAAATTTATCAAAATCTAATAATAAATAACTTGATTTTGATTTTAAATAAAATCGTAAAAATATAGTTAAACAACATTCAGAACATACCTAGAATATACTAGGAATGTATTACTAAATAATAGTAAGAAGTACCTCGGCAGTTTTAATAAATTTCTTTAATTTAGTTTGAATTTTAGTTAAAATTCAATGAATGAATTCAATTTTCGCTTAAAATTTAATATGTTTGAATAAATCCGACGTTGCCAAATTGTCCAAATATAAAAATGTATATAAAATATGATTTTTAAAGCACAACATTACCATTACAATTTGCAATTGAGAAAATTAAAATTTACTTAAAAAAATCGGTTTTGACTTAATTAAAGTTTCACATTTTTCAATAAAAAAAAAAATGACTTGAAAAATGTTCAAAATTAAAAAAACAAAGATACAGAATTCTAATAGTTTACAAAAAACATTTTAAAACACAGTTAAAATTTACTAAAAATACCATTTTAACTTAATATATTTTCGAATTTTTTAATAAATATACTTTTAGAAAAAAAAATTTAAAATTTAATAATAAAAATTGCTTTTACCCTAAAGTAACATTGCCAATTCATAGAAAGGTAAAAGTTTATAACAAAAAATATTTTTAAAACGCAACATTAGAATCCAATGAAGAAAAGGTTATTTTTTACCCCAAAATTTCAGTTTTTTCATCCAAAGCCGCTTTTTCAAATTACAAAAATAATTAATAAATAATTTAATTAAGAAAGTTAACATTTAGAAAAAATGTCGATATTGACTAAACTTACACATTTTTCAATGCAAAAATATTTTATTTTATTGCAGAAAATTGAAATTTAATGAAAAAAATTGATTTTGGCTTAAAATTGGTGATTTCTCAATTATCGCGATGTTGTCAAATAATAGAAATAAAAAAATTTATATAAAAAGAAAATTTAAAACACCAAATTTATATTTAAGAAAAAAAGTTCCAGTTTCTTCAATAAAAGCCACTTTTACAAAAATATGTAAATTTATAAAAAATACATTTTTTAATCCAATTTTGACTTAATTAATTTCACATTTTTCAATGAATTTTAAGACTAAACTGTTTTAGTGCAAAAAGTTCAATGAAAATTAATTTTACCTTTTTTAATCGACACGAATTTTTCTTAAACGTTTCTTAAAGCACATTAAAAGTATTAATGTTGCCTTAATATTCTAATTTTTTTAATGAAATAAAATTCAAAAATTCAAAAAGTAAAATTTACGAAAAAGTGGTCCCTTTTGACTCAATCTTTAACATTTTTAATGAATACAATTTACAAAGAAAATTATTTTATTGCAGAAAGTAAAAACTTGATAAAAAATAGTTAATTTTGCCTTAAAGTTAGATATTTTGCGATAAATCAATAAAAATATACAATTTTTAATGAAAGAAAATAATTTTTTTTATAATTCCATATTTTCACCGTATAATATAGTGTTTTGGGAATATAAAGGTAAAAAAACAATTTTTCGTTGGCTACGAAATATGCACAACTCCGAAAAATTTTTGTTATAAACTTTCGCATCCGAAACACTTTAAAATTAAATTTAAACGAAACTTTTTTCATTTTTCGCCGACGTTTATAGCACCCTTCTCCGCACATGTTACAGACACATGTTCTAAATTTATGTAAAAACGCATTTCTTGTCGGGGTGTAAAACTAAAAAAGGGTAACGAAACGAGGAAACGCAACCGGAGTTTCTCACGAATTTTTATCTTGTTCCTGCCCTCGGCCTTAATAAGCTTTTGAAATATCTCACGAAAACAGTGTGAAAATAAATACCAAAAATGTTATACGGAGCTAATTCGCCAGGATCTACTGCAACGTTGCCCAACAAAAGTAGTATAAAAGTATAAGGGACTTAAATTTGTTAAATTAGATATAATTTATCTTTATAATTATATAAAAAGCTTAGAAAATAGGAAATTTAACGAGTAATTTTGAAGTAAATTTAAAAATATTTTTAATAATTAATTTTATCCTTAAAATCGGTAAGCTAATTAATTTGTTTCATATTAGAGCTGTTTCTCTTAGTATTTTTAGGAAAATTAGTTGGATGCAGACTTGAGAAGAAAGTCTAAATTTTTATGGAGAAACTTGTTCGATAAGTATTGAATTTTACATGAATATTATTTATATTTCACTATCAAATCATAAAAATTATTTTAAAATGAGTTTGAATTCGAAAAAATAACAAAAACAGCGGAAATATTTTATAATACTCTCTATCAAAATTGTCTTCCAAGGGTTCACTTCGTAAAAATCATGAAAAACTTACTAAATCAAAAATCAAAATTTTATTAGTTGATATACCTATCTAACTTCACTTTTTATATACAACGTCCTTAGAAATTAAAAACTTTATCTCCACTAGTAAAATTTGGTTACTTTATCCTGGATTTGAACAATCACAATTTGAAATTTCTGTTCTTAGAAAATTACAGCAGAAAGCAAGATATTAAGGGAATTTTTAAATATGTCTGTAGCACTAATTTTGTAAATTAAATCTTATTAATTAAGTAAGAAATGTTCAATATTATTAAATAATAATGTTGATTTAACTAAAAAAATCATACATATTTTTATCTAGGTATATTGAATTCAAAAAAACAAACACATTTGAAATTCAAATAAATCGCCCTCAATTAAAATTTAGCGCGATTGTCACAACACTGTCAATAATTATTCATTCATTTCTAACTTTCCTGTTATTAGTTAATTTAAAACCAATTGTCTATTTGTACGATTATAAAGGCTTGCAAAAATAAATTAAATAAAAATTTCGTTTTTCTAATCAAACCTTTAAACTAATTAGTGGCAAAAGCAAAACATTTAGAGAATATGATGTATTGTTGTTTTCTTGTGTAATCTCCAATTAAAAGATAAGGAAAATCTAAATTTGGTTGTCGTTTCCAACCAAAAAATAAATATTATAAAAAATCCAAAAGTAGAGACATAAACTTTAAAAACAATTCATTGATAGATAAAAAATTGAGCTTAGGATTACAGTTCAAATTACTTGCACATTTTCAATTTAATTTGAAGTTATGTTATAATTCAATAAATCAATGAACGTTTTAGTCTAAAAAGCAATATATTAAATAAACGATGTGAAGATTACGAAATTTATAAGAGGAGAAGTAAATCACTTATTTTTAATATTTTTTTAGGTTAGTGTTTATTTTATTTTTCCTATTAATTGGAAGAAAAAATGTAAAATTTTTGGCATCCTTGCGACTATCTTTTTATTATTTGGCATTTCATAAAGGTAATTGTGATATAAAAATAATGATCGAGCACCCTGAATTTTATTATAAAACAAGTTTCACTATAAAATAATAACATATAAAAGTTTATGCTTTCTTCTTAGATCTGCAATGTATCATTTTCGTTCGTAATTTAAATTAATATTTTTTTATTTTTCTGGGGACATTTATCCTAATAGAATTAACATTAATGTTATATACATTAATTAATCTACCCTTTTTTTAATATCAAGTTGGTTTCCAAAACATGATTCCAAATTAACATATGAAATTAAAGTATATTTTAGATTACAAGTGAAATTAAATTAAATTAACACTAATAAGAACAAATGATTAGTAAACTTAATACACGGTCATTTAATACTTAAAATAAAAACAAATCTTGTTAAAAAATAACTAAAGTGAGTCCACCCGATGAGTGCTGGTTTTAGACAAAGCCAACAAAACAGTGGGGTTGCAAAATAATGTTTGATGATCAACCCAAAATTACCATGAAAGAGAGGAAGCAATTAGTAATATTTTATTTCCAAATAAACCGATCGGGAACCCCCTGTGGTCTCGCTCTGCCCGACCAATAAAATAAAAATAAACTGAGGTTCGTGAACTTGAACCAGAGGAAACACCAAAAATGGATTGGAAATACAGTTGGGGTATCCATACAACCAATATTAAAGGTAGAGACCTGTGTCACCAGCAATCATAAGGTGGACTCACTTTAGTTTTTTTACAAGATTTCCTTTTACTTTAAATATTAAATGACCGTTTCCTTTAAGTTTACTAATCATTTGTTCTTATTATTGTTAATTTAATTTCACGTGCATAATCGTAATCTAAAATATACTGTTATTTCATATGTTAATTTGAAATTTGAAATGTTTGTTATTTTATGACTTCTATTTTAGACCTGATGATGACTATTAAGTCGAAATTAGTTGTCAATGTTATTAAATTGTATGTGGTAATGATTTACAGTTTTCTTTGTTTTTTTTTTAATGTTTATTTATTACCAGATCGCGATCTTGGCCCAACACTTAGGCACATATAATATTAAACAAATAGTAGATGTTATAATTTAGAAAATATTAAATAAGAAATAAGTTTTATGTACAGGGCGATATTTAATTAAATTCCTGTACATACTATCGTAACAATATGTAGGCCAACGAAACATTTTCTTCAGTTGAGTTTTCTTGGCAACAAAAAATGTCCTGGTGACGAATTAGTTCCGAAAGAAAAGGGCGCTCGTTCGTTTTACACATAAACATAAAATTAGATTACCTTTACGACCCATTTCGAGAAGGGGACATTTTTCCACGATACCACGTCCGGTCGTTTAAATGACGAAAATTGATATTACTCTGCTTTGTCAAAAAGAAAGTGATTGGGTTTTTGGGGAAAGTGTTTTCACATGCGTTTCTATTTTTATATATGAGTATATATATATAAGTTTTGTGTCTAATTGATCAATGTCTGAGTCGGTATTTTCATTTAAGAAATGATTTCAAAATTGGGAAATAAATAATTGTATTACATTTATTTATTAGACATTTTTTGAATGAATATAATAATGGAGAGTAATAAATTAAATTAACTTACTTGAATTGATTATGTACAAAAATGAAGTAAACAGTTACCGATTGTTGCAATAAAATTTTATTTTTTTCTCATTAAAATGTTTTTATGAAATATGTTGATCAATAAATTGTTGGTAGTGGCATTAAAAATTGTTTTATTGCTTTAGGTTTTTAGAAAAGCACAACATAATTCTGATTCCTATACGTTGTTTGTATTATGAAATTCAAACGAAATTAAAACGCCACTAGAATTTCTTTTAATTTTAATTTTGGGCTTTTAGTATTTGTTTTATAATAATTATTGCACCCACAATTTGTGAATTTGTGCTTTTATCCATAAATGAGAGATTTTTTTACAGAATAAAATGTTAAAATAATGAATTTATTTATTAATTTGATAAAAGTGGATTAAAAATTTATAAAATATTTCGGCAAAATTAAAAAAATATTTTCATCCAATTCTGTGAAATGAACTTCAAGCTTGAATTTTGGACCACATCAATTTTAACAGTTTTCAGTCGGTGTAATTGTTTTTTTAAATTATTTTTTGAAATGTTTATGTGAAATCCATAACTTTTTCATTTTATTGATAAAGTTTCAATTAAGTAAAAATATTTTCATGAAAGTTGAATTTATTTGAAAGTAAAAATGTAGATATTTCTGCTCTTTGAAAAGAATGTTGTTTGATTTTTTCGGTTTCAGTAATTTTAAAAATTTGATATCTGATTTTAATAAATTCCTGCTGGTGTTAAATATATATTATTTTATTACTTAGAATAATGCTTTTCTTCATAATTTAGTATTTATTAAAAAATTTTCAGTTTTGTGAAAAAAAAAGAAATTTTTTAAATAGAGGATGATTAAATTTTTTCTAAATTTTTAGATTCCTACTGAAAAATTGAAATTGAATATTTATTACAATTTGATATTTTTGTTAAATTAGTTTACTACGTAAATTTCCTTATATAAAATTTCAACCTAATAAAAAATATTTTCATAAAAGGAAGATCCATTTGAAAAGAGGTTATAGTCATTCTGTTTTTTTTTTTTTTTGTGTAAATGATGGAAATTAATTAAATTTGGCCCATTATAAGGTTTACAAATTCATTCTTGTGTATATATTTTTAGAGTATTTCATGTGTGGTTTATTATTTAGTTTTTAGTATAAAAAATTCAAATAAATGATAAATATTTTTCAACATTTTTGGATTCCTGCTGAAAAATAAATTAAAATTACATCATTACAAAAGTAGATTAATATTTTTATATTTAGTCTTGATTCCAAATTAGGTCTTTGTGTTTAAAAAATAATTAAATAAAAATGTACCGTCAATATTTTAAAAAATGGTGGATGTAACAGACACCATATTTTCAAGTAATATTTATAGCTAGTTGCTTGAAAGTAATGTCTGTCTTTAATGAAATTAATGAGGTCTGTCGAGTACCAAGTTACGTCTAGGGTTCCACAAGGTTAAATTTTAGGTCCTCAACTTTTCATTTGACTAATGATATCGTGGATGCGTTAGACATAGAGACTCCAGACGAAAATCTGCTGGAATTAAGATATTTTGAGGCCTTATCAAAGAGGCATAACCTTTTCAACTAAAAAAAAAACTGTAATATTTAATATAATCAAAAGCACCAAACTTTATTTCAGATTAGCCCGGTCAAAACTGCCCTGAGCCCCTCGTTAAGACAGCGATTTTTTAATTTTTTTGCCCTGACTCCCTCGCGAAATCGTCCCTTCTTTTAATTATAAACTATTCTACAATTTTGCAAAATTTTTATATTCCCGATTTAATTTCAGTTAATACAGGAAGTCCGCTCTTAACTTTAATAACTTTTGATTATTACACTAAAAGTAGAAGAGGATCTTTTATGCGTTTTAAATGAGTAGCTTCTAATATCTGTACCTATATAAAATTAAAAATAACCAGATACTAATTTATCATGAAATCGTTGTCGTTCGAGTTCCGATACGTATTGATTCATTGTATTTGTAAATGAGGTCGGGCAGAGCGAGACCACAGGGGGTTCCCGATCGGTTTATTTGGAAATAAAATATTACTAATTGATTCCGAATGACTTATTGGATCGTTAATGACAGCGAAGTGAGTTGATAGCGACGGTTACAAATCTATTTTGATCAGAAATATAAACACGGATCGGTTGTTTTTAGGATTAACTGGTCTCGGCAGCAATCGAAACGTCGCTAAAGGATTCAAATGGGAATTTATTCGAGAAAGGTTTTCGCTCATGATTTTTTAAATTGAAAATGAAGGAGGGGCAGGAATTTATAAGTAACTTTAATACGACGATAAAATAATTAAGAAAATAGCTAAAAATCCCCGTTAAAATTCAAATAGCCATTCAAATTTTATCAGGTACGCCTTACTTATAGGTAACCAACAATACACTTCTACAATGAATGTAACACAAATTATTAAATCATGTACTGTTCAACGTTTTATTTGCTAAAAATTATCAACAAGCCATCAACTTGAAGCAGTGCATTACGAGGGTTGCTATTTATGTATCATTTTGTATCACGACAATGGGAGCTTACACACATCAAGTGAAACAAGCAAGTATTTGGACACACAAACGGTCGAATTGATGGGTCATCCGCCTTACAGCCCCGACTTGGCACCTAATGACTTCTTCTTATTCCCACAAATTAAAGATAAACTGCGTGGACAACAATTTTCATCTTTTCATCGCCCGAAGAAGCGGTTGAGGCCTTCAAAAACCATGTTTTAGAGCCATCATCTTTGGACTGGACAAAGTGCTTTGAAGTGTGGTTCAATCGCATGCAAAAGTGTATAAAGCTTAAAGGCGAATAATTAGAAAAGCAATAAATATATTTTTGATAAAATTATTTTCTTTGTTCTTTTTATTCTCAATACATAAATAGCAACCCTGGTATTATCAAACTTAAATGGAAGCCCACAATTTTAGTTGATCCCTTAATGACAAAAGTACAAGCATTCTTCCCAATTCTAATTATGAATTCTATTTTCGTGGAAATGGTGGAAAAATATTTTCGCGTGCGTTAATTTGTGGGACAAACAACTCGCTAACCGCCCTCGGAGTATCGTACTTTTATTAAGTAAACATGAGGAAGACGCAATTTGCATACGTAAGATATGCACGATAATGGAACCTCGAGATGACATAGAAGTTTGTAGAGTTTCCTGCAATAAGCGTGCGGCTATGACAGAACCGTTTCGAGGAAACACGCCGAAAGGAAATATTAAAATATTTTATGCATGTTGGTAGAGAAGCGAAGTAAATTTTGAAAAATTGCGTCGTCAAATTTTCTCAAAATTATTTATTAACTTCAGAAAGTTTTTCTACTTTATTATACTTAGCCGCAGATTAGTGATGTTAGAATTCAAGCAGAGATTGTAATATTTGTAGAGTTTAGGATTGGAATTTTTCCACCAAATCCAATACAATTTAAAAAAATCAATTTTCTTACAGCTTTATCAGCATTTAGGTAGTGTAGATTGGTCATCTCTTCTTGATCTTCAGTGATGTTAATGTAGCTGTGAATGAATTCTATAATGCTTTGTAATTTTTATTTGACATGTATGTTCCTACTTATAAGAATTTTAAGCGTAAATTTCCACCGTGGTTTGATTCAGTTATGTCAAAAAGAAAGATAAGCTCTTTAAAAAGTTAGAAGGGGATGGTCATCTTTTTTGAGGAATATAGAAGCTTGAAGTCACAAGTTAAGTACCAAATTGATTCGGCCTATAAGACGTACATTCATATGATTCAGGATTCTGTAACTAATGATTCGCAATGCTTTTGGTTATACGCAAACATGAAAAATAATGCCTCTCGCATTCCAGGAGCAATGTTTCATAATAACGAAACTTTCTATAGTCCGCAAGGTTTAGTTAATGAGTTTGCACAACTGTTTGGGAATGTATTTGTCTCGTCATCAGCACCTGATGACAATAGAATGGGTATGTACGAACAACAGTATTTAGGTAGTGGCATTGAAATTATTAAAGCTGCCCTGAAATTAAAGAACTAAATCAAGCCCAGATGGAATTCCATCTTACTTAGTAAGAGACTGTATCCTTTAAAGATATTGTTCAACTTAGCTTTAAAGTTGAAAATATTTCCAGATGTTTGGGAAAAGGCTAAAATTGTTCCGGTCTTTAAAGCAGGTGATCGTTCTCATATCGATAATTATCGCCCCATTTCTATTTTGTCAAACTTTGCTAAGGTATTTGAGATGGTCATGTGTAATCGCATATGTCCTGCAGTCAGAGATTTGATTGAACCATCACAGCATGCATTTATGAGTCAGATATCTATAGAGCCAATCTTCTTATAATTACTCAGGAACTCTTAAATGTCCTTGATTCGGATTGTCACATGGAGGTGATCTATGTAGATTTTTCGAAGGCATTCGATAAGATAGATCATAGCATAATGTTGGAAAAATTGAGCCAGTTTTGATTCTGTATTGGTGTTATCCATTTTTTTTTTGGTTATATGTTACAAGTCGGCAACAGTTTCTATCTTATAATGGTCAAAGATCTAATACCTATACGTCATCTTCTGGTGTACCACAGGGCTCAAACTTGGGCCCTCTTCTCTTTTTGTTGTTTATTAATGACTTGAACTATAATTTAAATTCTAGCTGGTTGTTATATGCTGATAATCTTAAGTTGTACTCACTAATATTCCATTTAACAGACTTTGAACAGCTTCAGAATGACTTGGATGAGTTATTTAGTTGGTGTTGAGTTAATAATTTGTTACTTAATGTGTCTAAATGCAAATTCGTTACTTACACAAGGAAACAATATTTTATTGAGTTTTCGTATAACTTGAGTGGAATTGTTTTCTCATGCGATTCTACCACTAAATATTTGAGGATTGTTTTTGTCTCCAAATTGAGTTTTGCTCAGCATATTGACTGTAAAGTTACGAAGGCATCTAGAATATACGGCTTCATAATTCACAATTTTAGGAGCTTCACTAACATCGTTGCCTTGAAGACTGTATATTGTTCTTATGTTAGATCAAAATTAGAATATTGTTATATCCACAAAGAGGGGGTGAATTTCAATTGATGTTGGACAGATTCAATTTTGAAAGTTTGGAATTTAGAAGATGTTTAGCTTCTATCACTTGTCTGTATAAACTTGTTCATAGTCTTATTGATTGCTCTGATCTCTTGAGCCAACTAAACATCAGTGTATCTCAATTTAACACCAGAACTAGTTCAACATATTATATATATAGTCTCATCTCTAATCTCAAAATCTTATAAAATCTCATCTCCAACTTGAGAATTTTATAAAATTGCATCTTTAAACACTAGATTTTATAGGATCTCAATCTTAGTCCCATGATTTTCTCATACCTTGACTTCAAACTCTTGTGATTTTAATAAAACTTTTTAAAAAAAATATGTTAAATTTCATCCTCAAACTCAAAATATTATAAAATCTCAATTTCAGACTCAAGGGTTATTAAAAAGTTTCATCTTCAAACTCAAGATTTTGTAAAATCTCATTTTCAAACTCTTGTGATTTTACGAAACCTTATAAAATCTCATTTCCAGCTTCAAACTCTAGATTTTGTAAAATCTCAATCCCAGGCCCCGTGATTTTGTCATATCTTGACCTGAAACTCTAGTGATGTTAATAAAATCTCATTTTCAACACAAAATATCTAAAATCTCGCGCTCAAACTCAAGATATTGTAAAATTTTACCTTCACACACTAGATTTTATAAAATTTCAAACTTGGCTACGTAATTTTATTATACCTCAACTTTAAAATCTTGCAATATTATAAAACCTTATCTTCAAATTAAATATTTTGTAAGATCTCTTCTTCAAATATACATAGAGATCTTGTAAAATTTCATCTTTATTTAGACATTTTGTAAAATTTTATCTTCAATTTCTAATTTTAGGGATTCCATTAAATTCCATCTTTAAACTCAAGCTCTCATAAAATCTCACCTCCAATTTAGAAATTTTGAAAAATTGCATTTTGATCTACATTCAAAAATAGCAAATTTTCTAGTGACAAAAATACTGACGGATATTTCTTTACAAAACTATAGACCGATAACAAGTAACTTCTCTAAAAAATTTCAGTATACCTTATTTTTTCGTTTATTCGTTTAAAATGAAAATTAGGATAGATTTTTTGAATCAACTACTGCAGATATAATTTCATTCTATAATGAAAGAATTCAGTTTCTAGAGGCAGACGAGTTGTTGGGATTCTTTGTGATCTCAGCAGAGCATTTGACTGTGTCAATCATGATTTATTCTTTAATGTGAACAAAACTGAGGTTAATATGTTTCATATGGGATCAAATATAGATCATTTTTTAATTGATGCACGGATAATATTTTTAGAATAATAAAAATAATAGTTGTATAATATAAAAATTTACTACGATGTCACAGTGCCTTAATGTAAAACTAGTTGTAAAGTTCAAATAACACTTCGAAAAGTTTGTAACAAACAAATTTATTATTAAAATGTATTATGTCATTTATTTATAGTAAAATTTATTTTATTTTACTAGCATTAGTATAAATTCTGTTGTAAAAATAATAAAAAGAGATGTTTGGTAATGTTCGACCATAACTAGTTTATTTTCATTATAATTAAAAAAGTGATTTGGCATATCCCGTTATAAGTAAACAATTGTAAGTAAAAAACATTGAATTTTATGGTAATGAAGTTGGAGTTTTATGTAGATTTCCAGAAACATGACTGTCATAAGTGAATTTTTTCTATAACCTACAAAATTTATGAAAATTTGTGCAAAATTTGACAGCTGCTTTCAAATTTTAAAATGTTAAGAGTTCTTATCGATAAAATATAAAATCCATTACCTACTTAAAATTATAACGTTAAACGTCCACCTGTTGTTCTGGTTAACCTAATATAACTAACCTAACCTAACCTAACCTCAAATCTGATTTTATTTAAAAATTTCTTTTTTAAATCTAACAATATTTCACATAGTAAAATTATTAAATAGTGAACTGTTGTTCTCACCTTAATGTGTCACAATAATTTTCCCGTTATTTTGAATCCATCCTGAGAATATAGAGTTTTTATATTCTTTTAATATTATTATTATTATTATTATTTATTATTATTTTTACTATTACTATTATTATTATTATTATTATTATTATTATTATTATTATTATTATTATCATTTATTTAATATTTAAGCTGGTTATGTCGGGCCGGTCCTGCGGCGACAGGTGTATTTTATGTGGATCGGAAATAACTGGATGACCCTTCAGTAGGAATAAAAGCAGTAGGACTACAATAGAGAAAATAAGGTATGGATGAGGAAGGGCGTATGGCAGGTGACAGATTTGTTAGGAAGAAGCAGTTGTGCAAGAACATTTGTATTAAAATGACAAAGAAAATATTAATGGTGAAGTATACAGCGTGTATCATTAAGATTTATTTTATAATAAGATCTTATATTTTAAAAAGCTTGCAGGATAAAAGGCTTGCAGGACAAAAGGTGTCAAATTTTACTTAAATATGTTGTTAGTTTTTATATGAATATGCGTTTATGGACAACGGAAATAGAAAAAAAAAGAAATAATAAAAGGGATTTGGAAATACATGAGTTGTTAAAGAATGTTTTAGCAAACTGTTACTTAAATACTTCAAAATGTTAAATTAATTTATATCATTGTAAAGTTGTTTCTTTTTGGGATTTATAGTTAAATATATTAAAATTTGCGAATATTAAGGAAATTTTAAGTAATTTAAATTATGAAAAAAGTACAGAGTAAAGAAGAAAGTCTGAAGTTTCATAATGTATAAGCATGTGCTATAATTTAAATCCAGCGTATTTAAATTTAAATTTATATTAAAATCAAAAATTTATTATTTGTCAGATCATAAAAAAAAATTTGTCTTTGAAAATTGAAATATTATAAAAGGTACGTCAGATTTTGACATTTCTCTCATCAATTAACTACTTCGTATAGTACACCTCGATAAGCTTTATTAGTAATTGACTAACTTCTAAAAATATTATAATTCCATTAGTTTTGTATGTATGAAACATAAACTCATTTTTAGTAAAAAATGGTGATTGAAGGAAACTTGGCGTTGCCTCGTAACTTGTATAGTCAAGTTTTTTTCTTCAACAACAAAAACTAGATGTAAATTGAATAGAGAAGAGAATACAGAAGGGCATCAAAAACTTCTTTGGAATACACCGGCTTTTGTTTCTTGCTTTTTACTTTCCTTTAAATTCAAAATTTTATAACCTTTACATTGTCTTTGAAACTCACAACCATAAGCGCATCTCCTTTAAGGTAAGCACTGGTGTAAATTAAATGGATAAAGGGACCAAAAACACTTCCTTGGGATACACTTGTTTTCATTTGAATTCAGAATTTTATAATCTTTTATATTCAATCAATAGCAACTCCTGTTTTATTTAAAATTGATAAGTAACTGGTGAAAACTAAATAGATAGGAGGAACAAAAACACTTTCTTGGAATTAGTTCTTATTTCTTGGTCTTGACAGTTTCTTTGAATTGTAAATTTTATACCTTCTATATTTCTTTAATTGCAACTCATAACCACAGACCCTTCTCATTTATACTGGTAAGTACTTTCTGTAAGTTCAATAGAAAAGGAGACCAAAAATACTTACTTGGAACACACCGGCTTTTATTTTTTGTTCGTTTGAATTTGAAATTTTCTTAACTTCGATATTCCTTTAATTGCAACTCGTAGCCACAGACTCATCTCCTTGATTGATATGTCACTGGTGTAAATTGAATAAATAATGGGCCAAAAACACTCTCTTGGAGTATACCCACTCTTTAATCTTTGGTGTTAATATTTTAATTTGCATTCGAAATTTTATAACCTTCTACATCGCATTAAGTACAACTCATAGTCATACATTTATTTCCTTTCAGATTGGTAAGTGAGTGATGTAAATTGAATAGAAAAGTGGACCAAAAACACTTCATTGGAGTACACTGGTATTTGCTTCTTGATGTTAATATTTTCGTTTGAATTCAAAATTTTATGACCTTGTACATCCCTTGTAGCCACAGCCTCGTTTTCTTTAAGACTGGTAAGTCACTAATGTAAATTGAATAAAGAATGGACCAAAAAGATTTCCCTGGAATACACCGACTCTTGTTCCTTACTTTTTATATTTTGGTAGGAATTCTAAATTTTATAACCTGATACATTCAATTAATTGCAACTCGTCACCACAGCCTCATATTATTTATGAATGGTAAGTGACCGGTCTAAACTGAATAATGAATAGAGCAAAAACGTTTCCTTGGCGCACATCGATTTTTATTTCTTGGTTTCAATATTTTCTTAACATTAATGGTTCTAATAATTTTGAAATATCTCTCAGAATAGAGAACCAAATCGGAATATTTTCTGTTCAGATATCCTTAGTAAAATATTGTTCAATATCTTTTATTAATCTCTTCAACTCCATGTTCCAAAGACGTATATTAGCCGGAATTAAGTGTCTAATAATATAGAATATCAAAGGCGACGTTTCATGCGTAATATCCGTCATCTCCATTATTCACAAACGCGTGAAGGACGGAAATAACATTGGAGATCAATTTCCGTTATAAACCTATATTAAGAAACGATTTCCCTGGCAACTATTTTCATAATGGACGATAATTGACACTCGCGTGTCTGCGTCTCCTTCAATCTCTCTTTCACCCCAAAAAACCTATATACGTCAAAAGGACGAAATATAATATGATTTATAAGGACCAACAAGGATATCCTTAAATTATTTTAAATATATTTAGTCTTATGTAGAATGTGGATAAAATATTTTGGCGATATTGAAGAGCGTAAGGCAAACTAAGAAAAAGGAGCATTAATCCACATTTAATGATCCCGTATTGTCCAGATACTTATCCAGAGGTCAGTTAAAAACATTGGCAAATAACACCGAGGTCGCGGAGGCGCCAGAGAGACTTTTTAGTTACTGGTGTTTGTAAAATAGAGCAGCATATAATTAAACCACAAGGCCAAGTTTCATATTTGAATAGTGAAATTTCCAATATTTTGTCAATTAAGAGCAGCACACAATAATAACATAATTAAGAGGTAAAATAGAGAGATACAAAACAGTTTAAATTACATACCATTTTATGTATTCAACAACTCGCTATGGAAGATTCGAAAAAAGGATACATCAAAAAGCGCAAACTCTACTAAAATTGCGGTTTCATTTCCCGCGGCACGGGAAAACAATTGCCAATAAATAACGTGAAAGAGTGTGCCATAACTTATTGCTAGCACAACATTCTAAAATTGCCCTAGTAAAGTGATATACGGTCAAATTAGTCACCCGATCTAATACAATTGTAAATAAGGGTTGTGCCAATTTGATTTTAGACAGCTTTCGAATATTCCACTGTAAAACGTGTCTGGGCTAGAACGCGGGCCGTTATTTATAACACCAATTTTAACATTATTGGAAAATGCGTAGATATAGATTTTCATCAGTTTAAATAATTTCTAACCAAACTAACGTAGTTTAGATTACTTTGATGGAATATCGCTAAATACAAGAGAAATTAAAATTTTTAAACTAGTATAGAGTTCCTTTCTCTATTGTAATGAGCGATAAGTTTGATTTCAAATAAAACTATTTACGAAGTAATGGCGTTGGTGAAGCTTTCGTAAAACTCGTCCTTTTTTCAGGCAAATCCAAGATGTAGTTCGTATTAAGGGTGACGAATATTTTTGCAAAACCGCACATCCGTAGGAAATTTATCACTTATTCAAAAAAAAGTTGTAGGTTAGAATCTTCAAAAAAATAACATTATAATGAATTGGATTATAAAATTGACCTAAACCTTGGGGATTACAAATCAAATCAAGGGACATTTCAACAGAATAAATTTAATGGAGACAACATCTAAACAAAAGAAAAATAGAAAAACAAGAAGAACAGGTTTAGCAAAGAGTCTCAGAAATTGAAATAGGAGACAATAAAAAAAACTCAGGGAATGGACAAAAAACAAGGGGAAAATCTTGAATTAACAGGAATAAGCGAAGGGGAAGAAAATCAAAGAAATAAAGAAATGGAGAAAAGGAATGAAACAAAGAAATCTCATTGAACAAAGATATGGACATATGAGAATGAAATAAGGAATTAATCAAGAAAAATTTGCCGATATAAACTGGACAACGAATGATATGAGCAAGGAATTTTGAGAAGATATGAATGATATGAAAAAAGAAGTGCATGAAAGTAGAAAGAAATTAAGAGAAAAATTAAGTAAAAAACTAGATTAAAATCATAAAAAATTGGATGACTTGAATAGCAATAATAAGAAGTTAGAAGAAATTTTCAAATAAGAAATATTAGAAATAAGAAAAGATATTGAAGAAAGCAACATTAAAATAGAAAATAATTTGAAGAACCAAACAAAAAAATTCAAGAATATAAAAAGAAAATTCAACAAGAAATTGAATACCAATGGAAAAATATTAAGAAGGTGAAAATAGGAATTGACACAATAATGAAGAATATACACAAACAATTTGAAGAAAATATACAGAGTGGAATAAAAAATGAATTAGATAAAGAGATAATAGGATATGTATAAAAATAATTTACAAGCTTTTGAGTAAAATAAAAGATCTAGAAAACTTAAAATTGATTACTGGTAAAGAATTCGAAAATGTTAAAGATACTATTAAAATTAATAGCAAAGGTTATTGGAAATGGAAAAAATATTAATCTAAATTCCAGGACACACATAGAAACTATTTTTTATAATTTCACAACAAATTTTATAAAATTTTCCCATAATACCAAACTTAAATGATCTGAATTTAAATAATAGAGCATGTTTCTATAACCATACCACTTTTTTTTATAAATTTAGTATATTTTGATATAAATACGAAATAAAAACAACTCAAACATGTACTAAATCCGTCAGTTCAACAATTTTGAAGATTAAAATATATTTTGCACAATTAAACATTTTTATATTCTCATACCTAAATCCATAAATTCCAAATTTACTTCATGATTACTCATTAAATTTATTCGCCGCCCATTTATGAGTATTTTCATGATTTAACAATTAATGAAGTTAATTTTCATATCAAATATTAAATATTCTGGACTTTATTATAGAACTTGTTTTTTCAAAAAATTATTATATAACATGAAAATTTGTACTATATATATATATATGAAAAAAAAAATATATATATATCACTTATTATCGTTAATTTTAATATATTTTGAATATAAACCGTAATAGAATCAACAATAATTTTATACAAATCAATTAATTTACCCTTTTTTAGTGTCAAGTTGATTACCAAAACATTATTTACACCAAAATTAAAATAAAATTTGAAATTTAATGACCTCATGTGACGCTATGCTTCATCTTACAATTCTAAATTAATTTCACTAATTACTAAATGTATATTATTATTAGTTTATTACATAAGAGTTAAATTTGCTGATAAATTACAATCCTATACTTTTTTAATTTATTAAATAATTTTGCATAGTTTGAGTATTTGTTTGGGAGTATTAATAATAAATCTACATGAAAAAGAGAACTAATCGTTTATAAATTGTATAGAACAAAAGTTGATTCTCACTGGCACATAATCTATAAAATAACCTAAATTAATAGTCAACAGGTAGTTCGAGTAAATAATGAAAGTTCCTGTAGTGAAGCCCCATGCACAGTGTCGCATTTAATTCAAAAGAGCTTTGAAATAATTAATCTTCTTGTTATTACAAGGCGCACCTAATTTTCAACAAACCTCCGACCACACCTTACAACATGTAATGGATTAATTGAAATTTGTTTGTTTATTTGATCATAAAAACTTTAGTTATTTGGCTAATAGTAATAAATATAGGAGAAACGTGTTTAATCATTTACATAAACTGTTTAATAACTCCATTGTTATTCTCGTGGGTAATATATCAGTTCTGTAATTAATGTTTTTATAATTTATTTTGAGTAGTTAGTCAAAGCTAAAATTAGTTTAAATTATAAAATGATTTCGTTTGCAAAAATTAAAATTTAATTATTAAAAGTCGATTTTCTTTTAAATTTAGTCATTTATTATTTCAAGTGCAAAAAATTAAAATCTATTAAATTAATTGTTTCAACTCTTACTTTGTGGGAATTATTTATAATAAATATAAAAAAGATAAATTATACTTAAAGCGTTTTAATATATATTCAAGTCTACGTAGGTTTCGGTATTTTAAAGAAGATATTGATAAAACATAGTCTATCTTTACAAAATATATGGTACATTTAAAACGTCATAAAAAAACAACACAAGCCGAAAAAGTAATAAAAAAGCTAAAATTATTTGGTTAAAAGAAGAAACTAAATAGTGGTTTAAGATAAGCGACTCTTTTTGATTTCTACATTAAAACTCTACACTCTAAATTAACTTACAGGTTAGATCCAGTTGAGTTCGATATACAGGATGATAAAATACGTGAAACCATTAGTAGAATTAAACATCAAATTTTTAAAAACCAATCCATTAATTAAAGAATTTAGAAGCAACTCAATGTAAATACGAAAAAACAAAATACACTGAAACAAACAGATACACATTTTCACAACGTTTCCAAAACTTATTTGATACTCAGTTCACTGATACTGAAATACATTTTCTTAATAAGGGATTATATACAGTATTCCACCTAAATTCACAAAAAATACTAAAGAAATTATAGCAACTGACTTAGAAATATCATTAAAATTAATAATAAAAATTAATAGTGATATTTTAACTTTAAAAACTATAAAAAATAAAATTAATTAAGTAATAATTTAACAGTTACAAGATCAGGTAAAGGTAGTACAACCGTCATTTTAAATAGAAATGATTCCAAATTTAAAATAAATGAATTTATTCGATCAAGTAAATTAACTAAAAAATTATTTGTAGAGACCCAACCAAAAAATTTTCAGGTGAGGCTAGGAAACTAGCTAATCATAAAATTCATTGATAAATGCTCGCTTTTCTTTGAAAACTTGTTATAAAATTATGATTTCAATGCCAAAAAATTAAAGTTTATTATTCAAAGATCGATTTTTTTTAAAGTTTGATATCAAAAGCAAGCCTTAAAATAAATTAAAATTAAAATCAGTTGTTTTTAAAACATATTCCAAAATTATGATTTCAAAAGCAAAAAGTTCAAATCTAATCAAAAATAATTTTTCAAACATAGAAATTAAAGTTTAATGATCTAAAGTCGGTTTTGTTTTAAATCGTATTCGCAAAGTATGACTTCAAATATAAAAATTAACATTCAATGATAAAAGCTCTATTTTCTTTTAAAACTTCTTCTAAATTTATGATTTAAAGCCCAAAAATTAAAATCCATTGATAAAATAAAATAAAATTTTTCTAACGGTATGATTTCAAATGCAAGAAATTAAAATCTAATATTCAAAGAACGATTTTGATTCAAAATTTGTTCCAAAAGTATGATTTTAAACAAAAACTAGTACAAAAATAGCTGTATTTTCGACCAACAGTCCACTTTTTAAATCATAACTACTTCACTTATCAATGAATTTATTCAATTGGCATTACATTTTCTGAATTTTCTTCTTTTGCTAGAAAAAAAAGACTAATTTGCGTTATTCAAATATTCACCGTAAAATGGTAAGTTTTTCATTGTGCAAACTAAAAGTTAACAAAGCAAAGCCTAGAATAGCTTCATTTTAACTCGATTTACGAGTCAAAGCCTGTCTATTTCCTACTTTATTTTAATCAGACCCCCAGTTTCTGGCACGATTTGAATTTTATATATTTCACTCGCCGACTTCACTTTGTGTTTCCTTCCGAACGGAACAAATCAATGAACTAGGTCACTCAATGAAAAATTGATGAGGTTTTAGAAAATGGTTTTGTTGTAATATATTATGCATTATATTCCACGACTTTATTTTTATTGATCCGGGAAGCTTACCATAAAATTTTATAAATTATTCTGTCAGAATAGTAGGTCAGGAAATAAGAAATAAAACGTTTTTATATTTTTCAATACGTTATTATCCAATAAATCTACTAAATTTTATTACTGTTATTACATAAAATGTCATACAACATAATTTCTGTTAATTTCTAAATTTATTGACAAACGTTTTTTTTAAATATGAAAATGATAAATTATACTTATTTGAATTTACAAAACGTTTTAAAAATTTCTTGTCTGACCCATTTTCCAAGATTGATAAGAAGTTTAACAGATCCTGCAAACGTAAATAATTTCATGTCATATATATCACAATATTTGGTTGGTATTATTTAGTTCAATTTCTAGAAAATTTTGATATTTTGGACGTCATTTTCATGTTAATTTAGAATACCATGAATAGTATAAATAGACCTTCAAAATTTGGATAAAAGGAAGTTAATTTTGAGATGATTTTGCTCTAATAGAAAAAGCTTTTATGAGTGTCTAGAAGAGAAATAATTTTCGTGATTGTCAAAATGTCAAATGTCTCAAAACTGATTAGATTAAGTGAGAATTCAAAAAAGAAAAAAACAATCAAAAGTTGATTGTTTTTAAAATAATTATTGAAATTAATAAACAATTTAACCTTTTACCAGTGTTTTTCTAAAATTAGACATAACCTAAAAAGTGTAATAAACAATTAGTGTACTATGGTACTTTTAAAACTTTACAAAATATAGTGTCACGTTAATATTTACCATTTAGTACGAGGTTCATCCACAATTGATGGATTGAGACAGTTTACTTTAAATGGTCTACTAGTTGGAAACAATTTTAGATTGTGCTAGGATATGAAGACTAACCAATTGACAGTTAGTATTCGAGATTAAGCGATTTATGTTTAAAAAACTAGTACTTGCCTATTAACAAAACAATTGAATTTTTTTTATTTTCTTTTCTCTTATATATAAAATTTTTATATTTTTATTTTTTAAGTTTCTTTCATAATTTTTTTAATAAATTGTATATGTTCTGTTTACATTTTATTTTTTTTTTTTTATATAATTTAATAATATTTACTTTGAATTTGACGCTTAACTACATACATACTTTTTTATTTGATCTTCTCTCAAAAAGAGATTACATTATAAATACATATGTATATATATACGGGGTGCGGCATTAGGTGCGGCATTAGTGCGTCGAAATATCATATATCCGTTATTAAAGGAGACATCAAAAAAATATAATAGAAATAAAAAAAAATCTCTTTCTGTTATTAAATTGAAAATATCTCTAAAAATCAAAGAACATAATGTGATTTTCAGATTTTAATATAAAATTATACCTCGAAAAAATTATTGTTAATTTGTTCTGTCTAGGGTATACAGGACGTTGAAATGAGAATGATTTTCTTATATTATTGACCATAAATTTTGAAATACCCTGTATAACGTAATGAAACCCTATATTAGAAGTATGAGGGAGATAAGCTTAATCAATCTAAATTTGAAATAATATATAGGGTGTCCCATTTAAAAAAAGTATGTTTGGTTGACTCTGGTAATATGTAACACCCTGTAAATACGCATATAATTTTATAATGTGAAGTTTGAAGTTGTCTATAATTTTTGTTTCAATTATATTAATTTAAGTCTATCGTCTATCTACATCTTTCTTCTTTTCCTTGTTTCCTTAAATTTTGTTTCTTTGGATTTTGTATGTATTGAAAAATGGTGTGTTTCTTCTTTTTCTTTCTTTCATTCTTTCTTTTTTTTAATTTGCCACTGTATAAAGGATCTTTTTCTGTTTCCTTAATTCCTTCTTTAGATATAATAATAACTGTCTCCTATTATTTCATTTTTTCTAATTTTTTTCAATTTTATTAGGAATGATCTTATCTTTTTTCTTTCCCTTAATTTCTTTCTTCCTTTTTTTTTAATTTTTCACCTGTATAAAGGATGATATTATTTTTTTTTTTCTATATTAAATTTTGTAGCTATAATTACATGAAGAATGGTACATACTCAAATTCGCCGATGATAATTTTATGCAAGTAACTGTGACATTCTTGCGGTTTAAGTTTAGGCAAATAATCTATTATATCTCAGGGACAGAGTGCGGAACGTGTTCTGGAATCTTTGATTACTTAGTAAACTCGTAAAAAATTAACACGGTACATGGTAACCAGTTTTTGCGAAAAAGTTACCTCATCTCTATTCCGACATTGTACCAAACTTGCGAAAGTCGATTACTGATTTTGAATAAGGTAATGGACAGAGTCTTAACTTTCGGATTACTTCGAGTTCAATTAGTTTTCAACTTCAATAATCAGGCTTCGCAAATAGATATATTTTGTGCACGGCGGAGCTTCTTTCTCTAACTTAAATGGATATTTTAATGCAAATACTTATTATCAAGAGAATTTCTAGATTCTAATTTAATTACTAGATCTGATGAGAACTTCTTTTCATTTCAATGTTACTGATAATCTAGTTAGATGTACGGGATTAAAGGCCACATGTAGAAAATTTAGGTTATTTTTTGTTGAAAAACAATTATATCCTGTTCCAGCCTCATTCATGAAATTTTGCCGAATCCTCAGGTATTCCAACCCGAGGTAGGGAGCTTTAACGAGCCCAACATCCATGGACTCGGGACCGACAGCTTAACGTCTCCTCCGAAAGACGGCATATCTCCACTATACCTCGTGCTCATTGGTATAGTGCCTGCGAGCTGTGATATGGTACTAGTCGCTGCAGGCTGTACGGGCATACGGTGTTCGCTGGTAGTCACCCATCCAACTACTAACCGCGCTGGGCACTGCTTAACTATAGTTATCGCATCACAGGCGTATCCACTATAGAGCTGGCCCCTTGCCCAACAAAAATTTAGATTCATCAAAATTTGACTAATGAATTTGAAACGAGATTACCAAAAGAAGAGGACAGGAAAAAGTATACCAGAAAGTTAAACGAAGAGCTGAACCTTATAAAAGAAAATAATGATATAGAAAAATTGTAAAGAGAGATTAGAACCAAATTAGAAGAAGCAGCAGGAGGTTTCACAGAAAATAGCACAAGAAAACCAAAACAAATGGTTTGACGAAGAGTGCAATAGAGAATTAAAGACAACATATTTGCTAAGGGACAAAATGCTAAAAACAAAAATACAACATAGATAAGAGGAATTTAAGAAACAAAGACAAAATTGTAAACCATTTTTGAAAAAGAAAAATAGAAAATAATGCATATTTTTAAATGGTATGTAGAACGTGTCATTTGCAACAAAATATTCTAATACATTTTTTTTCTGACATCATTAATTTATACAAAAATTCGCCTTAAACATTTACTCAAAATTTAAACGTGGTGACACCTCACACTTTTAATAAAAATATGTGTCATGTAACCAAGGAATATCTACCTGATGAATCATAATTGTGTTAGTTCAGTGAAAAATGGAATTTTATTCAGATGAACAACATCACTACATGTTAATTAATCTAATCCGCGATGTTTTGTATCCAAAAATTCTTGGAAAGTGTGGAAAGTTGGAAAAAAGTAGTGATAGAAATCGTTTGGACCGTGTAATAATTTTCACTCTTCTACATCCCCTGTAAACGATCATTCTAAATATCCAGGTGTACTAAAATAAAAACGAATTTTTAGAACGTTTCAAAAACCATTATTATCGGTGTTGTCGGCTTTAGTTGATTTTCAGTAAATAATATTTGGATAGATCTCAAATATTAATATTTATTTCTGTGAAAACGGCTGACTTTAGAAAAAACATTTAGAAGACATTTTTATTCTGCATACGTTTTTATACCTTATTCTTAAATATATGCATTATTTTCGAGGACATCTTGTATATGGAATTTCTTAATTAGTTTACACACCTCTTAAATGTTGAATTATGCAACCCATATTACTTAACTCCCCTCACTATGCAACCAGTAATACCTAGAATATTGAGTAACATCACTAACCAACAGTGGGGCACACACCAGAATAAAAAAAACAGGGGTGTAACTAATGAACTCAAAAGGGGATCCAAGAGTTTGCGAAAAATGATCAAAAATGCCGAAGGAGAAAGAATTTCAACAGAGAACCAGAACTAGACTTGCAAACACATGTCATCACATGTGATGAAACATGGATCTTCCAATACGACCCCGAGACAAAGCGTCATTTGATGCACTGGAAGACCAGAATGAAAAAAGCACGAATGAGCAAGTCAAAACTGAAGGCAATGCTCATCGTTTATTTCGATATCAGGGGTATCATCATAACGGAATGGGTGCCTTAGGGTCAAACGGTTAATCAGACATACTACAAAGAAGTCCTAATCAAGCTGAGGGAAAGAGTAAGGAAGAAGAGACCGGATTTGTGGAAGAAGAACGATGCATAGATGCTACGCCAAGACAATGCGCCAGCCCATAATGCCTTTTTCGTGAAGCAGATTTTAGCGGACAAGCGCATTCCTGTGCTCGATCATCCTCCGTAATCACCAGACCTGGCTCCCTGTGACTTTTATCTGTTTCCAAAAATGAAAAGTACATATTTTCAGACTGTGGAAGAGGTGAAATCAAAAACGCTAGAGTAGTTGAACAAGGTAACAGCTGATGGCCTACAACATTGCTTTGAACAATGGAAGGCACGTATGCAGCGCTGCATAGATAGGGAAGGGGATAAAAGTAATTTGATCACATTTATGACACCACTCTCGTTATTTAATTGTCACACCTCGTATATATTATCCCGCGAACGATAAATTTCAATTGTTCTCATTAAATTGATGGTTTTTTTTATATTTCCCTCCCAATCCAAAAAACAATTAATATTCGTTGCAACCCCGACCATTTGAAACAACAATTAATTTTCTCATTTTCATTGAGTGACAACGTGAACTTATCGTTAGATGCCGCCATTTATTTTTATTACCCATATAAGTTTTTATATAGTAGACACTTCCGAAAGGTGCACCGACGTTATTATTTTTAATTTATTAAATTTTCAGAGCTTCAGCTTCGCAGTTGTCGCGAATGCACTTTGGACACCGTCGGAATTTTATAGTGCCATAAAAGATTTAAAAGGTGGAATAAATTAGTAAATAATGCAACACGGGTTATTCGATAATGTTATGTTATATTTGAGAGAACAATTTGATATAAAACATTTGCTTTAATGTAATTCAAATTATATACACACAACAGAAGATTTGAATATAAAATATTTATGTTTACGTGCTTTACAAAATTCTGTATAAAATTGGCTTTACGTCAGTCATACTTAATTGTGTGAAATCTCTATTCTTTATTTATTATTTTTTATTTACCGAACTTTAATAATTAACTTATTAATCATCGAACAACTCTTAAAGTTTCCTTTTTCGATTTTGGAAGTTTAACAAAATTCGTTGTAGTTTTTTTCTAGCAGTTTCTTATAGTTTAATCGTGAATTTCAATGTTGAGTTTTGTAATATTTGGGGTTTTGTATTTAAAATAAAATTCAGACTAAAATGTATTAAAAAATGAATATAAATTGACAAATAAATAAATATGTAAATTTTGGTTTGTAGTTCAGGGTCTTAACTAAATTTAAATTTAGAATTAAAAAACTAAGTATAAAGTCACATGAGGTTATTTAATTTCACACTGATTTTGTACATAGTTTAAATAATATTTTGCAAATTTGTTTAGCTCTAAATTAATCAATTTAAATAATGTTAAATGTAATAAAATTTGAAAATATTATAACACACATGGTAAAACATGTTTTCACAAAAATGTAAATTATTCAATTAATTTAAACTGTGAAGAAAAAAATATATAGAACAAATTAAAGTAAAAAGTATAAATTTTCATGTTAGACAATACATATTAATGGAGAAACATTTTCTATAATAATGGAAATAATTTTATATGGAGATAAACTTCATTAATTGTTAAATCTTAAAAATACGCGTTGATTTTTGAAATGTTGTAAAAGGAACAAGAAAAATTTGACATGGCTCTCTTCTACTTTTTACGTTAAAGTACTTAAAAGTTATTCGATTAAAAAATTATATAGTTTAATAAATCGTTAATAAAAACTTTGTTTGTTCACTTGGGAATTTAATACAGTGATGTGTGTAGCGGGGCATTTAAATTTGTTTAAGTTAAATTTTTTTAAATCGAGCTCAATTTATATAAATAAGTAACTTTTTTATATCCTAAAAATAATAAAATTTTGATTTGATTCCTGGACCATCCTGTGTTTACCCATATGTTTTTATTTATATTTCAAGTTATTTTCTATTCTTGATGTCCAATTTCCAATTCTGATTTTTTTAAATAAGCTTAATTTTAACTAAAAATTTCAATTATATTTTTTAATTAAAAAATTAAAATCACAAGAATATTCAGTTACAATTTTAATTAAATTATTTGATAAATGTTTTTTAAATAGAAAAGTATGGATCCGTTCTACTTTGTAAGTAAAAATTCTAGTAAACTTTTAATTTGGTATTTTTTTTATTTGCCCTAATAGTTTAAGTTTAATTAAATTTTAAAAGTTATTTAGTATAATTGGAGTCCATGGTTAAGTTAAATTTTAACATTAATATTTAGTAACTAAAAATTAAGACCAAACTTAAAAAATAGGGAAATTAAACTAATTTCTTAAATGAATCTATAAAAGAAGCTTGTGGTTTTTTTATAATTTTTTTAAATTTGCAATGCGGCTCAAATTGTCAGATTTAAGTAGGTACTATTTGAATTAAAAGCCAATATCTTAATAAAAAAAAAATCGGAAATAATTTTAATTAGCAATTATCAAAGTAAATGTTATTAGAAACACAAAATTTAGAACAAAAAATCAAGTATTTTTGAAAAAATCAGCTTAAATTTCTTTCCAATAAATAAATAACCTACAAATTATTAAAAAAACAGACAATGTCATTTTATAGAATTCATAATAATAATATTTCTGTACTTTAAATTATTTTGTAATGAATCTTTAGACATAAATATTGAAAGTATTATAAAATATTTTGAAACATTTTTTCTAATTCTCAAAAATAAATACTCTGTATTTACATTATACGGGATGATATAAAAATTGCAGAGAGAAGAATATACTCCAGAAGTAATTTATTATTAAGATTAAGCGTCTCATCCAGTTCTGATATTCCGACTCCTCTACGGCTTCACCAAAATCCTCAATAGTAAACAGTTGCAAACTGTAAATAGGCCTGAAGCTTCAAGACGAGCTTTTGCTCTTCTTCTGGGATTAAAAACTATTTCCACATGGCGTATCCAATAATTCTTTCTTCCCCGTTGTCCTCTATCCAATTTTACAGGAATACAGATATCGTCGAAGATTATCCGTTTCCACATATTCCTTTTTGGTTCTCACAGGTTTCTGTTGATTACTATTTGCTAGCTTCATCGAAATTTCAGTTCAAAATTAACCATTCACATTCTAATAAACACGCATGCGTCATGGAACTTTTAATTTTATGAATGTTAGCTAGAGACCGCACTTTATACATTCTTCCGGACTGAAAATCGATAAACTAGGTCAACTTTTGTTACGTGTTTTAGAGACTCGTTTTCAGTATTACTGCACCTTTTACGAGGCACAGTGGAGATTATATTAAAACTGACAACATATAAAAAATCGAAAAGGTGCTTGATGCCGAGATGGGTCCAGATTACGATTCGCAAAAAGAGAACTCAACGTCGCCCGTACCGGATATTCATAATTCAATCACTATACTTTAATAAAAGTCAGTCAGTGGGAGTAAATTTTCACATACAGGATGATTCCACAAATAATCTGGCACCATTTAACTCAATCGGTAATTAACAAATTAACCGTTTTGGATTGATCCAATTAGACTCTCGACATTACATTATTAACCACAAATGTTAATTCAACTTCAAAGAGAGGAGTTTGTTTTGCACGGTTTCGAAATTAGTTTTGATTAATTTAATCAAAGTGCCGTGTGTCGTAATCTGAATGGGAAAATCGTTTGTAACGTTTGCTTGTTTTACTCGGAACATTTATTTGAAAGTTTGGAACGCTCGCTGAAAGATAAGGAACGTTATTAATTGAGTACCAGGAAGGGTTAGAATAAATTAGAGAAAGAACTAATTGCTTATCAGTTTTTTAATGAAATGCAACATTTTAGTTCTGGTCTAAGAGCCGAACTAGAGACGACCTTCTTCACCCATGTGTTTAATGGATGAATTATATTTAATATGAAATTTAGTATGGGTTTGCTAAAAAATTCCTGGCCATACTATTTTTAATTAATTATTGAAAAATGGGTTTTTGTTAAGCAGTGCACTCATGAGTTTAACGAATAAATTTAATACCAACCGAAAGTAGAATATGCAAACGTTGGGTTGTCTATTTTTTCCCTGGCGTAACTACTGGTTTGGCAGGTATGAACAGGTATGTCGATTCTAGTTATCTTCACCCATTTGTTTAATAAATAAATCGTATATCAAAATAAGCGCTGTTTCATTACTAACACAATGATATAGGGTTGTCTGCAAAAAATCTGGTTTGAATGAGAGTTGTCGAGTTTTAAAAAGTACAATTCTGATGCGAATGTAAACTTGCGATAAAGATGTCTGAGCCAAGTATCCCGTGCGATAGAAGAGGGCGCAGAATTGGAGCTGCGCAAACGTCGAATGAGAGAGAGTGCGCATGCTATTTGTTCATGTAATAGAAAAGGATGTTGCGTCCTCTTCTATCGCACGAGATAATTGGCTCGGACCTCTTTGTCGCAAGTTTACATTCCCATCAGAATTATACTTATTAAAACTCGACAACTCTCATTCAAACCAGATTTTTTTACGTTGATGTGCATTGCTTAATAAAAACCCATTTTTCAATATTAATTAAAAATAGTATGGCCAGGAATTTTTTAGCAAACCAATTCGCGATATATTTTTTAACATACTAAATTTCATGTTAAAAATAATTCATTCATTAAACAGATGGGTGAAGGTCGTCTCTAGTTCGGCTCTTCTACTATTAATTATTAGAGAGGGATAATTTGTATCTAATTTAAACATTTTTCAACTTTGGTTTAGTACTCGTCTCCACGTGTTGAGATAATTACTTCTTTCAGCACATTGATTCCCCAAGGGCAACGGATGTGCCAACAACCGGCGCAACAGAACATTCTTGAACCTTTCAGTAGCACCTGATATTCTAGTTAAAATAAAATAATTAGACCTATATTTTTGGAATTACAGGGGTAGTTATATTCAACGCAAAGATACTGAGAAAGCGGGAATATTTGATGCTATATATTTGAATTGCAATCTCTAAAGTAATAGTGGATATAAAATATCGCTTACGTAATTTTAACATATGTACGTATGCCGCAAGCTATAATTTTACTCACAGCCCAGCGAAATCTAATAATAAAATATAGCTGTAAATTTTTACGTGGATAAAAATTTTCTGCAGTAATTTAAAAAGAATTACTAACCATAATATTGCAATTCCAAAGATATGGGAAGGGGGTCATGTTGTAGTTCATTTGAAGAGAGTTTTTATTTTTTAAATAGTTTAATGTTCAGAAAAAGTTTGTTCTTCTATCTCTAAAGTGCTGTTAGAGCGTTATCTTTAAAAACCTCTTTGGATAAATTGATTTGCGTCAAATCGGTATAAAACGAGCCCTAAATTTTGCACTTTCTGGGTACCCTGTATTGTAATGATTTAAGAAGTAAACTTTTGATGCTTTCTGGTGTTTGTCTTTGCTATTCTTCCTTTCTAAATCCGACTCGAAGTGGACCTTGAACAAAAATGGTTTCAATTTTTGTTTAATGATAATGAACTGCTTCAGGTCGCAAGTTGGTTGACAATTATTAGATTTTCTGCTTGTCTTATGTTTTGGAGTACTTTTCGAAATATGACGTATTTCATTCCAATCTAATAACTATTTGGATTTAAACATTACAGTGTGGATTATCATCTACCCAATGTTTGTCTCTAGATATCTGAGCTTTTGAACTATAGAAAGAAGTGGCAAATTATTTGTTGATCGACCTTAAAGCGAACTTTTTTCATTATTTTTAGTTTGCGTAAGGGAGTTTTTAGACAATGTTAAAAAATGTTACATAAATAAAATAAAAATAATTTCTTGCAAAAACATTTTAAATAAAATGTCTACATTTTTCATTCCTTTGTTAATTGATTAGAAAAATTGATACAACTAACATGTCACCCTTTAAGTATTTAGTTTACACTAAACTCATCATCAAAGATATTTTATTAACTGTTTTCTCTTGCTAAATCCGGCTCGAAGTGGACCATTAACGAAAATGGGATTGTTCCAATTCTTTTTTAATGATAATGAAGTGTTCCATATCTCAAGATTTTCGGCGATTTTTAACTTTTTCTTCCTGTCTTGCGATTGGTTCAAATTTACTTTTATGTAAATGTACTTATAAAGTGGCAAATGGGATCTTGGTGGCGAGAAAAAGTCATACTGCACTTTATCAGGATCTTTGTAGTAGTAAGGTAGAAACTGCTACGATACAGTTACATTAGAATGGTTTCGATTGTTATTTTATCGTAGCGAATACCTTAAAAGACACAACGGTTGGAATTTGGCACCTTGAAGTGAACGCTACTACACGGGAACTACCCTGGAATGTTCCTACAACGTAGCCGTGCGGTTCCATGAAGTTGTAGGGACTGTAGCCGGAACGTAGCAAATACGACTTGGCTGTGTAACATTTGTTCCCCACTTTGGTACCAAGAACGGATTTAATCGGTTCCTATGACTTAGTGGCAACTAAGGCAAACCACTATGGAGTGACATATTTAGTCGCTACCACGTAGCAGGTACTAAATATATTGCTTGGGTTTTGGGCTGTTGTTAATGCTTTAATAAATTGGTAGTGTTGGGAAATTTTATTGAATTAAATATTTTTTCTATTTAAAATTGTGTTTAATAAACAATTCCCTTTTTAGAAAATCGTACGAAAAATCTCATTATGTACGTTCACACAGTTTTTTATCTTCGGCAAAACCTGTTTACAGCGCTAACCGTATTTTTATTTGAAATTCAATCAATTATCGAACTCGTAGAGAATTCATCGGGAGCACCAGAAGTCAATTCAGGTCGAAATAAATGGTTAATCAAAACAAATGAAGCAAGTGAAATGGTGCTTGTCTTTTATTTTCGTTTCAACTGAAATTCAATTAAAAACTGTCCCGGGTGCAAGGGAATCGCTGATTAGGTTTAGTTTTTATTGCAAAACGTACATCCTGACTCTCGCTTCATTCATTTCCTTTGTGGAAACTCGGAGATCTTACAATAAACATATTTGTATACACACGGGAAATGCAGATCGACATGTTCTAACATTATTAATTACATAAATGTATGCCCGGATATTGAATTTTAGTCAAAAAGTTTAGATAAGCTCGATGCAAAACTGGAAGACATTCTGGAATCAAAATAATATTCGAGCAAAATTACTGGTGAAAAAATTTTAAATTAATTAAAAATTTATCCGTAAGAGAAAAGCTGTATTGTGTTTCGATAAAATAAATTATTGGCAAAATGTAATGTGATTCGTAGGATTAAGATTTTATAACATTCAGTGTTTATTTTGTAGAGTAAACAAACAACAAAATTGAAAATCACTTTTTGAAAATGCTACAGGATTGAAAAATACATTGAGTTAATAATAATAAATAAAATGAGTAAAGAGAAAAAAATTTTTTGATGGAAACTAACACACAATTTGATTAAAAATCTAAAACTGAATTACCGATAGAAATTGTTAAAAAATTGTCTCTTTTTTGGTTTGTGGCAAAAGGCTTAGAACTCAAAAAAGTAAATTTCATCCATAAGAAAAAATACTTTTATTGACTTGTATCCAAAATATTAGAAGCAGTAGATTATAATTTATTTTTTAAAACCTAACAAAAGCATTAACTTAAGATAATAGAGATGTTTCTGTAGATTCAGTACTTTTTTTTTAAATAAAGGAAAGAAGAAAAAATTATGTATTTTTCATAATTGCAAAAACAAAAGAATGAAAGAAAAAAGAAAACTCCAAGTCAAAAAATATTCATTATTTTATATCGTCTGTCTTTACTAGAAAAAACGACTTTAAATATTTTAAATTTTGGTAAATTCCTTGTATCCTGAAGAAGTTTGTTATTATCTCGTTTTTCAAACAAAAAATCCTAAGAGGCATTTTTTCCCATCAGATATCTTAAAAAAGGAAAAAAAAAGTGAAATTAAAACAACTAAAGATAAAAAAAGGAAAAAGACAGTATCGTTTCTTACATAGTTGCTAAAAGACAAAAGAAAAAATAAAGGAAAATAATAGAGATAATACCTACCATATTTGAAATAACGAAAATGGTGTTGTTCCAATTTTTGTTTATAAAATATATTTGAAATTTCATTTCATTTAATATTTTTATTTATACACAATGTATTCTCTTTTACTTTAAATAACATTTTGATTATTACACTGTATTTGAATTGCAAGTGTAGTTTCTACTCTAGTTATTTGGACCTGAATTAACCTTAACTTAACATATATAGATAAATTTTCACTTTAATTTTGAATTATTAAAGCTAAAACATAAGTAACCTATAAACAATTCATCCTCGCACCTGCTAATGAAACGATTTTTTTTTAAATAACGAACCAACTTTCCTGATAGAATTACCCCATTTTCCTCAATTTCTTTTTTCATCTCACGCATTAGAAAACCCCGAATTACGAAAACCGTCCACATTCGGCACTCTTTTTCGAGTCCCGTGTTATCAGCGTCTCTACCGTCATTCCATTTTCCCTAATTTGTCCATAAAGTTCTCCACACACACCTAAAAGTCAGTGTCAATTTGCTTCTACATGACAATATTATTTCCTGCTTGGTGCAATATGAAGCGATGGAATTTACCATCGCGTGCCATATTAGAGTCGACATTTTAATTTTGAGTAGACGATTATTGTGGCGAAAAATTGCCACGTTTTTATGTGTATCAAGAAAATGGGAGTTTAGGAAAAATCAAATCAGTAGCGTGGCGTTTATGTACATTAATCTTGGGATCAAATAATTAAAAAGAAGGGTAAAAAAGGGCCGATTTCTAAGTCCTATATACTTTTTTTTTGTATATTAAAATATATTAAATTGGCGATTTTTTATAACGTACAGAAATACCAGTTAGGCTATGACAGAAAAAAAAATATTTTATTTTAGTAGATGAGCTACTCCGGTATTCAGAGTTTATCCAATTTCTTAGATGAATACAAATTGGAGATTTAATAATAAAAACGATATTTCCGATCAGGGATGTAGATTTTAATATTTTATATTTTAATTTTGTTGTAATCAATTTTTGTTTAATTTGAAGGAAAACTATTAGAGGCAATATTAGATTGGAAATATAATTTTTAGGCAAACGGAGGTTTTTATTAATAATTTTATAAAAACAAAATAACCAGGAGCAACTACAAATAGCACAAAATAAAGTTATAATCGAGAAAATTTTAAAGCAATGTTTGAAAATGTAAAAAAATATATACTCTAAACTAAACAATTATAAAAAAATATTTCACTAATAAACAATAACCCAATTATTTTTCTTGTAAATCGTTATAGAACATTTTCTTGTAATGGTTTATTTTGTTACAGATTCACCATACAGACAAACAACCGTAAGTTTTTATTATTATAAATATTTTAATTTACCATTCTAAAAATTATGTTATTCAAAAAAACATCCCAATGTTCTTACTGTGAATAGTACGTCCAAAAATAAATAGGATTTGTGTAATAAACTGAATCCCTAGCACCCCCGATTTTTGAGATACAGAGGGTTAAAAATCCAAAAATGAATATTTGCTATAACTTCTACATCACTCTGTATTTTTTATAAAATTTGTCAGTCAGTTTAATTAAACTGAGGGGCATTTTTGGCAAAAAAATCGTTTTTAATTGGTGCAGACAGTGGCGTGCTGCTGGAATGAAGAACCCCTTTTCCCTCCTAACTTTTAGATTTATTTTTACATTTCTTAAAGAGTAAATTATGTACTCTTGTAAGACTTCCATAAGACGAGTATTTTTCTAGATATTAGCATTTAAAGGAATGGTGCCATCTAAATGAGAAATTTAATGCATAATAAAATACCAAAATAGAATTGCCACTATTATGTACGTGTATGTCATGTTTTAATAAACTATTTTTTTACTTCATTTTAAAAATAAAACATATTAATGATAAACGTGTCTAATGTAAAAAAACGAAAACTAATAATTTTCCAAATAAATGGATAGGAAGAGGTGTAGATACTCCAATTCACTGGCCGCCCCGATCACCCGAACTCAGTCCATTAAATTTTACTGTTTAGAGTTATGTGACAGAAAAAGCATACGAAACACACGTAAACTCTATTCAAGACCTACAAGATATAATTAAGTATCAATTTAGTTTTGGTGTTTGTTATATTATGTTCATGCATTAAATAAATGAAAAAAAATGGGTTACAATAGCCAAAAGTAGCTCAATTGAATAATGTTTTTCAAAAGTATGATGTATATGAATTTACCGGTACTTTTTATAAAAATTTTAAGAGCATTCCCACCAAAATTTTACATCTAGATTCACTCATTTTAGTTTTTGGTGGATGAATAATTCTTCTACCAAAATTATTATTCAAACAAAAATCAAGAAAATGAAAATGAAAAAAAATGAGTCGAAATAAGCAAAAGTAGCTCAATTGAATAATGTTTCGCAAAAATATGATTTATGTGAATTTACCGGTACTTTTTATAATCATTCCCACCAAAATTTCATATTTAGATTCACTCATTTTACTTTTTTTTGGTGGATGCACATACAAAACAAAATTTAACGATTCTAAATATGTGTTATGTATTATATATAATCATTCTGACACGTTTATAAATATTTAAGCAAAAAATGAAAACGAAATATCTGTGAGGCAACCGCAACCGCAAAAAAACGCATTCATGTACTTAAACCATTAGTATCTGCGATAGGATTACTTTGAAGGTTTTCTGGTTGTGAAATACGACTCTCAAGACTTTAACATAGACGTGTGGTTTACTAAAAGCTCCTAAGCAAAGAATGGCCTAGGGAATATTCGGGGGTCCCGAAAATCAAGAGAAGATGAGCACGCAACGTTCAAGTTTTCCGACGCTCTTACATTTGATGATCCGGATTAATCGGGTCTAAGAGGAAATATACGACCACCTACGCGCCGTTGATAACCGTAATAATAATAAATGCGACTCGGGTATATTTCTCCTTTTGAAACACGTTTTAAAATGTATATATTCCAATTGATTTTTTAATAGAATCACATTTTGAATTGAGTAAATTTTATGAATAAAATATAAGATTAAATTAAATTACATTTAATACATTACAAGAAAACTAAATCAGGCGCCACACTATAAAATAAAGTAAGATGAAATCAAAAATAATACAACAAAAAAAAGTAGATACATAAAATAATAATTAAATAAATATAAAAAATTCTCAGCATGGATTCGTACTTCTTGATGTCAATTAAAATGGAAAATGTAAAGAGAGGTGTTGTACCTCTCGTTTTTTTTATAAATTGAAAGTTGAAATGGTGTGTGAATTAAGTTGCATATTTAAAACAGTTTATCTTTATATCTAAGGTGTAAATCATTAATTTAGTTATTTTGACGAAGTGGACCATTAGTACTAGTGATGGGGTACTCGGATACAAAGTATCGAAAAGTACTCGTTGTACTCGAGTACAAGGTAACAGGATCGATACAGAGAAAGAGAACACAACAAAATCTCAGTTGTTCTGAATCACTCGAGCTCGAATCAAATCGGTTCTTGGGTAACGAGTTACAAAGTTATGAGTGGAACTGACTCATATTATACTTCTCGCTCGATTCTCCTTTTATTCGTATTGTTCATAGACTCGTACTCATACCCGCATCATTTTCTTTTGCGTTTGGTAATAATAATAATAATGATATGGATGCTTCATTTGTAAAATCGATTAACACTATAAAAAAGGAAGTTGAGAAAAATTGCAAAATGGTATGTATTTTTTTCATTTATTATTCAATGGGCAAAACATGTTGTGATTTAGTGGTGTTAAATTATTATTAGGGAAAAGTGGAGTTAATCGATTTGGCATATTTCAGTTTTGAGGAACCGATAAAATCTGATATGATTAGAAACTCCTCGTCCCACGTAAATATAAATAAATAATCCTTTCTATTGGAACTTCGAGAATTCTAGTACTCGATCCGAAAATGTACTCGAGTACCGAATGATCGATTCTTAAAAAAGTATTCGATCCGCCATCACTACTTAGTACTCGTAGTTTAATTTATCAGACCTAGCAAATTTTACAAGGTTTTTTATAACTTTCCACAATCATTCAACGTGTTTTACAACTATTTCTTATGAAATTTTACCAAAAATCCCAAACTTTAATGATAAAAAATTCAATAATGGAAAATACTTTCACTTAAAAAAATATATGCAGGGTACCCGCGAAAATAATGATATTTGTAAATGGTATCTCGAACGGCTCATTTGCAACAAAATATTCTAATATATTTTTTTAAACATCTGTAGTTTACACAAAAATTAAAAAACTATTGTTTATCAGCATTGAACCTGATTCAGTTATTCAAGTGTCGCAGTGTTGCCGATTTTACTTGCTTTTCGGTAAATAATATTAGGATAGATGTAAAATATTAATATTTGTTTCTTTGAAAACAGCGGACTTTAAAAAAATTATCAGACATTTTTATTTTACAAACTTGAAATGTCAATTAAATATATGTATTAATCGATTTGTTAGGTTTTAAATAAATTGATTTAGTAAGGAATTTGGGCATACATATACAGTAAATTCCTTACTAAACCAATTTATTTAAAACATAACAAATCGATTAATCCATATATTTATTTGATTAAATTGGTTTTTGAAAACATTTCAAGTTCTCTTTTGAGAACACTACCCAATTTATCATGATCCTATGTGACAAATCTTTGACTTACATAATTATTATAACATTAATTAAAAAATTTCCAAAAACTTTAATTACGGTCAAAAAAATTTAAGTTCTAGCACAAGTACATTACTGTTTATTTAAATGTAAACTAAACAGTTGTCTATTTTCACAAATTTAAATTAAAAAAAGTTTGTATATTAATGGAAGGTTGATTTCTATTGGCAAAAAAGTAAATTGTCGCTTACAAAAATATTTTTATGAAAGGAACTACGATTTTTAACCTAGGAAATCCGAAACAAGAGGATGTTGAAATCCAAAGTGAAGGAATAGTTGATTATTCAAAGTAAGAGAAAACACTTCACTACACAAATTTTATATGTGTACAGAAAGTTTATAATCTTAATCAATTATTTACTTAACTAAAAAGTGACCTTAGGTTATAGGACAAATATGGATTTATTTTAAGCCTTTCGCTGTGTTCTTTACTAGATACTTTATTTTTAAAATTTTCCTCTACATCCTTTTCTAGGATTTTTTTTTTCTTGTGACAAGTACACTTAGTTTTTTTTTTAGTTCTTGGAAGGTTTTCTTATTGGCTGTTGCATTTCTTAATATTTTATTCTTTGCTTTGTTCTTTTTTTCTATTTTCGGGCATTTGTTATCGACTCATATTTATGCTTTGTCTTTTGTTAAATATTTTAATTGTTGATTCTGTATGTTACATGTTTTCTATATTCTCATTTTGTTGGACCCGTGCTAAATTGTTTTTTTTTACAAATTATTGATTTTTATCTCTTCGAATAGAAACAATTTTTCCAAATTTTAGTTTTTGATCAATTTGTCATTTTAACAGTGTTCGAGTTATATTTATTTCGTTTTTTGTGGCTCTAGAGTGAATGTTATTTTTTTTAAAAGCCGATTGATTGAAGTTTCACGTCCATTCGTTTGGTTTTGACCTTTTCAATAATTGAACATCACAAAATAGCTTTTTATAAATTTTATCCTTAAATTTTTTAACATTGTCGCTTAATGGTCCATATATTATATATTTAGGATTAGTATAAACTTTACTTTATTGTTTGATATTTATTTCAGTTCAATATTTTTTATTGGGGAAGTTTTAAAATAGTCTCTTTGAGAATATCAAACTTTTCGAAAAGTTTCAAAAATTTGCTACAGTACATATCATTTTCTTATAAATACCGAAACTCATCAACTTTGCTAAAAATTAGTGCACCATTTTCATCGGTTTTCGTCGAAAAAACGAGACGTATCAAATGGAAATTGTTTTTTCAAATTTTTTCGAAAATTTAATTTTCAAAAAAATATAAATATCCAAAATTTTAATTATGACTTTTTTAAGCTGACACAGAACTTTATTTTGGAGTTGGTGACGGGCAACTGCGACTTTTCAGTTCCAACTTCGTTAAAGGATCATATTGTTGGTCACCATGGATTGTTTACTTTATATGATGCGATTACTAATTGATTTTTGATTTTTTTGATTGGTTTTCTTTGAAACACCGCCGTTAGACTATGAAGTTAATAAATTAGTCATATGAGTGTATAAAATTGTTCGAAAAATATACGGGGTAAGCCAAAATTGTGTTGAATATTGTTTTTACTTGTTCAAACAATTATTTTAATGAAAATACTTTTATTGTGTTAAAAGGATATATCCCTTTTGATCAAGAATATTACGCGTTTCAGTAGCCCTTTAACTAAATGATTTAGAACATGCATCCAAGAAACTTAACTTTGTCCTTCTAAATCAATTAAGAAAGTTTCTGTGCCACTTTCGTACTTAATGCGAAATATGACTTCCAGTTCATAACTTCGTTTAATCAATTAGCGAAGCAAAGAGCTCAGAGAAGACCTTCAACAGATTTTTATGTCTCGTCATACAAACGAAGTTCGATGTGGCTTTATATTGGAAAATGTCGGTTTCTAGAATCGTTCAGAAATGGAATCATATAATTTAGAAAATAAGCTGATTCGTAGAAACTGTATATGTCAAGCCATAAGACGGAAAACTGAAAATTATAAAGAAATTGTGTTCTGTTCAGGAAGTTAACAAACTATACAATAATGTTTGTATCTACTAATTTAAAATATACAAAATTTGCAAAAACCTATTTTGTGATATCTAGTTATTTAAAAGGTCCTAAACGCGAACGAATAAATGCCAAATCTTTCTAAATTTTGCGTGAAGGAAAGTTAATGAATAGTACGAGCTAATAAAAAAATTCCTGTAAGCCTAAAAAAATGGGAAGAAAACTGAAAAAAATGTAATATCTTTGAAAAATTATACAACATTAGTGGAATAATGAAACAAACAGGACCGAAAATTTGGCGAGTAAATTCAGGAAAAACAAAGAAAAAAGTAGTATTTTCAGGGACACCTAAAAATGTGTTCAGAGGCTCGGAGAAATTCGCGTGACTCGCGGGGACTCAAGAAGTCTGTTCCTAAACTCGAAGGAGTCTAGAAACTCAAGTAATCTTTTTGCGGGATTCGCGGAATCTACTCTAGGAACAAAAATAGTCTGTTCCTAAGCTCGAAAGAGTCTAGAGACTCAAAGAATCTTTTTGAGGGATTCGCGAAATCTATTCTAGAAACTCAAAGAGTCTGTTCCCAGACTCAAAGCAATCCAAGGATTCAATAAGTCTTTTGGTGTGACTCGCGGTGTATGTTCTAGTGACTCAAGTAGTCTGTTCCCAAGCTCGAAAGAGTCTAGAGACTCAAGGAATTTTTTTGAGGGATTTGCGAAATCTATTCTAGAAACTCAAAGAGTATGTTCCCAGACTCAACGGAATCTAAGGATTCAATAAATCTTTTGGTGTGACTAGTGATGTATGTTCTAGTGACTCAAGTAGTCTGTTCCCAAGCTCGAAAGAGTCTAGAGACTCAAAAAATCTTTTTGCGGGATTTGCGAAATCTATTCTAGAAACTCCAAGAGTCTGTTGCCAAGCTCGAACGAATCTAAGGATTCAATAAGTCTTTTGGGATAACTCGCGGTGTCTGTTCAAGTGACTCAAGTAGTCTGTTCCCAGGCTCGAAAGAGTTTAGAGACTCAAAGAATCTTTTTGCAGGATTCCCGAAATCTATTCTAGAAACTCCAAGTGTCTGTTCTAGTGACTCAAAGAATGTTTTTGCGTGATTCGCTGAATCTACTCTAGTTTTTGGGGTGTGGTCAGTTAGTTTTTTTGCCGCGAGTAAGAATTCACCAGGATTGTCATTAGCGCCACATACAAAGATATTAGGTTTTTAGGACGTTTGGAGTTATTTTTTTGGATACTCACTTATAGTTTGGAGAAGGTTTTAGTAACTTATTAAATTGGAAGTCAATAAATAAAAAAAATCTGAAATTATGTTTATGATAATTCTTTGTTTCACTGCATGTTGCTGAAAAGCTTATTTTTATTTTTATAGTTAATTCATGAAAAATGAGATTTGTGTAAGTGTTACATAAAGCTATTTTATTATATTAACTTGTAAAGTCTTTTTGTTTTTAATATTCTATTTTAAAGCAAGGTTTTCTATAGTACATTAGGTATATTGATGGATTACACGCCCTCCGTTTGAACTGAAAGAATTTACAGTGTTCAACCCTTATCGATCTTTGTCAGGTTTGACTACCTTATACTTTTTAGTATATTTTGGTTGATGGAGATGTGAATAGCGTTTTTTTTAAAAAGGAAAAAAGATGCAATTACTTGAAGCGTAAAGGAGAATATTGCGACATTTTAAATGATTTTAAGGCTTTTAAGACCGAGAAGTAGTGTCCCAGCATTTCCATAATAATCGTTACATGTAAAAATACTGAATTGAATAAAATGCAAGATATTTCTATAAATCGCCGTTCTCAAAAGAGTTAAAACTACCAAAAATATCAGCTTATTGATCACGTGCTTTTCACGGTATTTATTCGGCTATAAATTACCCAGATTGGAAAGGTTGATAATACCTACTGTAATTTTCATTCATAAAAATATAAAACATGCGACACGGGTATAATAAGTGGTTTTATTGACGAAAATGTATGAAAACCCAAAATAGAGCGTAGAATATAACTACCTAATAATATTCGAAACGTAAATGCTTTCTTTATTTCTTAATTTCTCAATCAACCAATCATTATAATTCTGAACTAACACCAATCATCAATACAAATTGCGGTTGAACTGAAGAAGAATAACACGGAAGACGAAACTGCAAAATTTTCGAATAATCGAATAAAAATAACACATTAACAATCAAATTTAGAAGAATGAAGAAATTTAAGTTAGAAACTAAAAGACCGTAGCAGGAGTGAATTATCAGTAGCAGCAAAACAGGAAAAAATAGTGGATTATGGAGCGCTAAAACCTTATGATAAAAGAAGGTTATTTAAAAATTTGCAACACACATTTAACAGACTACAAAGAAATATACAAACTTTAAATTTGCTGTATAGCATATTTGTTCAATTGTCTTAAGACAATCGGGGAAATTCACCACGACTAACTCTAAGCCGGAGATGGGAGTGGTACGGTTTCAAATTGTGGTGTTAATTCGGGCGCCAGTAGGTTGTGATGAATTCCCAACCAGAAAAACTACCACATTTTTAACCTACAAGTGTCTGGCCACACACAATAAAAACAAATAAAAGACAAAATGTTCTATGTAATTGATAAATTTAATTAAAGCCTGCTTTTACTAGATATACTCAAAACAATAAGAATTTTAATGATGTAAAAAAAAAGAAATTAACAATATGATTATTTTACGAATATGAGAAATTAAATTAACAGTAAATATGAAATAACGTTAATGTTAATTAAAGTTTTGACAAGATTAAATGTTCAATTTACAAAAAAAATATACTAGAAAAGTAACAAGAACACAAGAAAAATATCTAAAGCTCAAGAATCACCACTTGTAGTATTTTCCTAGATTTTACGCTGACACTACTAGATAGATAATTCACAATAAACAGAGCCCTATCGGCTCAGCTTTTTCTCACAAGTAAAACTGAATAACAGGCTAACATTTTATTAGTATTGATTAGGCAGTATTGGTTCCTGCAGGTTAATAAAGTGAAAGAGAAATTATTGCAAGGAAACTCACAACTCCAAAACTTTGAGGTATGAACAACAAAGTGTAAATTTCCTAATAAAATAGTTTTCACCAAAGCAATAGGAAAGTGAAAATATCCCAAACAAATCAACAAAACAATTTTAAATAAACAATCAAAAAAATAATGTAAATCTCAGGGAGGTTCATAATAATAAATCAGCTTATATTACATTAAGCTTTTAGAAAATTCCTTATTTCTATTAAAATAAGCATTGTTAAAAAAATATTACAAACAGATAAAAAAAACCCTATCAATAAGAGTTCGTTAGTTTTGTAAAATACTGCTCTTATTCAAGAAATTCGGAACCAATTGTATAATTGTAAAAATATAAATGCCTTCCTACATTAATCAGGTAAATATACTGAATCACATGGAAAATGCAACACATAGTAATACTTAAAAAATATTGTTCTCACTCTGTATACATCGTTCTCACCTCTAAAAAAGACAACCTATAAAAAACAAGCCCATTTCGACCAATAGTTTTTTACTGCATTTTTTCTTTTCTTGAAACAGGTTTTAAATTTAAAACAATATTTAGTACGTTCTGTCATTTCATCTATGCAGTTTATATTTATTCCGAAAGATAAACGTCGAGTGCAATGCTTGTTGTGCGTAGAAGGCAAAATTTCTCTGAGCTTAGTGAGTTTGATAGGGGTCGAATTATCGGTCCGTTTGAAGCAGGCGTGTCATATAGAGAAATAACTCGTCGCATGGATCGTAGCCCAAGTACAGTGATGAGATGTGTTGGAGTCTGGTTTACTGAGGGTAGGGAAAGAAGGGCAAAAAGTACAGGACTTCGAAGAAGAACCACAGCCGCACAAGATAGGCAACTAAGACTAATGGCAATTAGAGACCGTTTCACTTCCACAAGGTCGATTCTAAATGAGTGGTTTGGTGTAGTTGGTAGACCAATCTCTATGAGAACTGTATATCGTCGAATACGTTCATTTGGTCTGTTGTCATATCGTCCTCATTTTGTGCTCCCTTTGACTTTAAACTATCGTCAACAACGTCTTCAATGGTGTATGGAAAGAGCAAACTGAGATGTCGTATGGAGCAACGTCGTATTCAGTGATGAATCGCGATTCACCCTGGGTGTACACGACGGTCGAGGAAGGGTAAAAAGAAGACGAGATCTGCAATATACTGTGGAGAGGCACGTGCACCAAACTATGGGCGTTATGGTATGGAGTGCTATTGCACATGGTAGTAAGTCACTTCTAGTCTTCGTTAGAGGCAATATTACAGCTCGCCGTTATATAGAAAAATTTTACAGCCATATGTTTTCCCCTACTTAAGAACTTTTCCTAACGCACTTTTTCAGCAAGATAATGCCTGTTCTCCTGTAGCGCGTTTTTCCTTAGATTACTTAGAACGCGCCGGTGTAAATCTTTTTCCTTGGCTAACTCGATCGCCTGACCTATCGCCTATTGAACATGTGTGAAATATTATAGGAATACGGCGAAATTCAACTTATACCTTAAGATGAAATTAATCAGTTAATTAGATTTACCTAGACTGATAGATGAGGGCATTAGAGCAAGAAGAGGTCCCACATATTATTAATTTTTTTGGTCTTATTTTTTGTTATCGGATCATGAAATTTTACTCACATAATATTTAATTATAGACAAATCCTCTGTAAAAAAATTAGCTCAATATATTAACTATTACAAGGTGTTGCATTTTCAATGTCATTCAGTATAGTTTATTTTTTAATAATCAGTGATAAATCATTTTCAGTATTCGAAATGTTTCTACCAAAATTTTTCTTTTCTAGCAATTTCAAAATTAAAGAAACACACATCACCACATAAAATGCAAAAATAAACTGTTCAAAATTCAAATGAATTTTTCAGAGGTTGATTTTATAATTCATAAAATTTCATTTTCATCGTTTTGTCTGTCCCGATTTTTATTGCAAAACAGAGATTCTTATTGAACGCGCATTTGTTTTATTCAATAAAAAACTTTTTATTTCAATCAGAATAATCCAAAGTCAATTAAACTATCAAGAAATAATAAGCCCTGTTAATTAATCAAAAAAATTATGTGAGATCCCGAAGTGCTGGAAGTCACTAACTAGCAACTATACAGTCAATCTAACGAAACGTTAACTGGAAAAGCCCCCATCTGCGTTCAGTAAACACAAAGTTTTAACCACTTTCAATTTTTTTTTGAAATTTCAAGTAATGTTTATATATGCAACAATAATTAAATTTGAGAATAATTATGAAGTGAGGACAGCAAATTTGAATTTAAAAAAAATGATGATGACATTTAAAAGTCGCAAACTTGTGAGCATATTTTATGATTTGAGATTTAATAAAGTTGATTTTTATATTGAATCAAATTTTAAGTACCCTGGATTTAATTATAGCATTAAATTGAAATAATATTAATATTATAATAATCAATTAATTTACCCTTTATTAGTGTCAAATTTATTGCCCAAATTAATATTATATTCTGGTATGAATCCCACAAATTCATCTATTATTTTCTATATTAAATATCGAAGTTAATCCGAGATCATCAGTTTTGATTCTTACAGCCACATTTTTTGAATTGCTTTAATTTAAAAGTTTTAAAAATTGGTTCTTCCATTCTTTCAGTTTAATTTTTTATTTTTTATTGTTTTTACATCAGGCTTCTTCTTGATCTTCGTTTTGATATTTTTAAATAGTTTTAATAATTATATTTCCAATTTCCAATTCTAATCTGATAAATCCGACATTACCTTTTTTAATTTTTAATAAATATCGTCATTTAAGTCTATATAAACCTTTTAATAATATATTGTACATTGTTTAATTATTTACACATGCTAAATAAAAATGCATAAATAGTATTTTGGAACAGTTTTATAATAAATCAATCAAGTGTATTTTATATCATCCAAATATCAAAAATGAACACAAACGAAACGGCTTATTAAATTTCAGTTAATTGGATCCATACAAATTTGTTTGTTTCATACAATCAATCTACTGGAAATTAAAATGTAATTTCATGTGAAATTTTGCAACAAATCTACATTTCATAATAGAACTTTACAGTATACTTTAGTCCAAAAAAATTAAAAATATATACGTGACTTAAAAACTCTTTTAAAAAACTGCAAATATGTAAATTAATTAAGAAAATAAAAAATACAATTCTTTATTTTTTATTTCTCTATATTAAAAACATTATTATTAGTAACTAGCATTTATTTTCTTTGTATTTTATTTTTATATTTTTTTAATTATCTGCAAAATCAGTAAATAATAAATTCAAAATAATATTCCTGTTTTTTCATTTCTTTTATACACTATAATTTTAACAACTCTTAATTTTCTTGCGATTTGAAAACTTGAAGTAACCAACTACGCGCCATCCTAGAATATGAAAATATAATTAATAGCAAAGAAACGACTCCAGTACTTATTTTCTCAGAAATAACATAACAAACAATTCATTACGAAGTAAATAAGCAGACTTTTCATTAACAGAAAAAAATCTGTCTGCTCCTTTATTTAGAAATGGAACCAATAATAAGCCATTCATTTTTCGTCTTTTGTACATAATTAAGCAGTTTTTTAGCTCGCCATGCAATTTATGTTTGATTTCGGTATAGAAAATTGGAAAACAAATTATTTGAATTACTTATGAAATCATTAATGAAGTAATTAATACATAAAAAATATTCTCTCTTGGTTTCAACTTTAATTACCTCAATTAAATTGGCAATAATCTTGAATCCAGGTACTTTTTACATAAATATAAAAAGATAAATTTTACTGAATCTACGCAGTGTTACAATGCTTTTTAAATTATATTTTCTCGATCAAGGTTTCGCATATCCAGCATTGTCAAAGAGTGACATAAGATTGACAGATTTCTTATAAGCCTACTTGACTTCATGTGTATGGAAATGCGAAACCTTGGTCAGAGAAAAGATCATTCGGAAAGCTTCGGAATATTGTGGAAACTCAGATAAGTATAATTTATCTTTTATATCTATTTAGTTTTGCTTATGTTACAAATTCCCGAACCGCGTGGGAATATAAACAAGAGATAGCTGCATCGGTTTAAAATAAAAAATTATGTAAGATTAGATTTTATCGAATAAATCATTTAGTTAAGATCTAATGAAATCGTAAGTATGAAATTTAATTATAATAAAATCATAGATATACTTAATATTTTCTCATAATTTAAAAGTTAGTTATTCCTTGTCTATTATTACCCAAATGGAATATTTTTTTATCTCCGTTTGTTTGGAAATGGGAATAATTTCGATATTTGAAAAAAATAGCCCCTTTTCCGGACAAGCATTTCCTAACACGATTTAGTAAATAAATAAAGGTCCAAGAAAATCGTTTTACTGAGCGCGCCTTTCTAAATCACTACAATGAAGGAAAATAAAGAAAACAAAAAGAGATGCCCTCCTGAGTAAAGGGAAAACCTCTTGTGGTGAAAATATATCGTATAAAGGGGAAAATAATTACAACCCGAGGCCTATTTGTTCCATTTATCGTAAAAAGGACTCCCAGGGGCACGAAATAAAGCATCGACCGACAAAATTAGTCAGTACACTTTTTATGAAGTTTGTAAACCAATTTCTCCACTGAAAAGTTTATTATAAAACTTGTAAAATAAGGACAAGGGAATTAATGATTACATACATTATTAAAACGAAACGAGATAAAAATAATGGTTAAATTTAACGAGTTTATTCTTTAGTATTCTTGTTTTTTTTTTAATTAATAGCATAGTGGGATTTCAGGTCAGTGAGGCCAACTTTATTAAAAATTAAATATTTTTCCGGGTTACAAAATTTCTGGGGAATTGGAAGGCTTTTTAAATAAATAATTGCCAGGTATTTTATTTTAACTAAATATATTGAAAATTATCAACATCAGAAGCTATTTAATTATAGGATTTTTAATACAAATCCCGTTGCACGTCATATATCAATTATGAGATCACGACCCTGCAGTGTTGTCGGCTTGTCTAAATTGTCGAGGAATGTAGGAAGTTTCAAAAATGTAAGGTTAGGTTATGTTGTTTAGCTTTATTATTATGAAAAATTAATTTATTGAAGCGTATATGAACAATATATGATCCTCACACTCAAGACACTTCATCCTGCCAGTTTTAAAGTACATTTGAAAAATGTTTTTCTCAGTTGATTCATTAGCAATCTACAACTGTGATATTCTTCTTCTTCTTGCTGTATTATCTACTTTTAATATTCAATAATCTGTTATAAAAATCGTTATATTATGTTGTTTATTTGTACTATATTTTTATTAAATAAATAAAATAGAGACATATAAAAAAGATAGCAAACTATTTATTGTTATTAAAATAAGACAATGTTTTGTTTAAAAAAATATATATTTTTCTTATAAGAAACAATTCAACTACAATATTCGAATTCCTACAAAAGGTAAATCCTTTCTCCTAATTCAAATCTGAATCACTTGAAATATTTCAATCTAAATACTCGACAACGTCGCATCAAGGCATGCCAATCGCTACAATGTCATTTCTTCATCATAAATACGAGTCTCATGGGCGTAGAAAATTTCAAAATTATTTAATGTAAATTATGGTTTTTTGAGTACTAAACATATAATAATGATTTATAAACTTTATATTATAAAGAATAAGACGTATATAAGCCAATATAATTGAAATAATTCTAAAATTATCAAAATAATTACGATTACTTTTTCGGTTTTTTAGTACTGTGACTACGTTCATGAGTACTCGTGAATTTTCGTGATGTTTCGTATGATTTATCTTAGTTAGGGAAATTTTAATTAGTTGGCAGTACTATGACGAAAGAGGTACGTCACTCCTGACGTGCAACGGTATTTGTACTAAAAATCCTATATAGAGCACTTTTTTTTAAAGGGCTTCGTTTATTTTCATTTCATCCATTTTGCTGATATTTTCCAATAAGAGTCTAGATTTGTGTTTTTTATAAAAAGCTCTACTTGAGTCGATTGGTTCCAAATTAGTTGATTTTTTTGTGCGTTATTTATATTAAACCAAGGAATAAAACATTCCTGTCCTTTTTCACATGACATTTCAATGGAAAAAACCCTAATTTCTTGCTATTCAAATAGCAAATATTTTAAAATATCGTATAAAAGATTTCGGCTTTTGTGTACGATGAAATGCATTTAAAGGGATTCAAACCTAATATTGACATTTCTCTTTTTCGAGTACCAGAACTATGTGGATCCGGAATATTCAAAATATACGTTTCAATCTCACAACTTCTGTACACAAAGTGATTTGTCGTTAACAAATAAAAGAAAAAGGTTTTTTAAGTTATTTTTAAATGGACTGCAGTTCGAATAAAGAAAAATAGTAATGGAAGAAAATTGTAATAGTTTGTAATAAGTAAATCACAAGTTTAGAGCTATCTTTAAGATATTTCCACCGGGTATACATTAGCAACAATTTGTTACCTATTTTATCCTTCAGGATTTCTTCTGAGACTTTTTTCTAGCAAAAAATCAACAAATGAGCCGCTTTAAGCTTCGAACTCCATGATAATTATCGCGCTCTCGTTTAGGAAACTTCTTTTCTAGGACGTGCTATCGGGAAATACAAGGAGGATTTTTATAAAGATTAAACTTTAACTACCGATTTAGATTTTTCTCTAGAATATAAAAATATTTCTCATCCTAATCCTAATTAGTTTATATAACATAATTTTTGAAATATTGTCTAATTTCTATATTTAGTTTTTAATTAAACACAGAAATTAAATTTAAGTTTAGCATCGTATGCGGTTATTAGTTGCAAATTGTACGTTAATTTTCCGTAAATAATGTTTTGAAAAAAAATTTAATTTTTAAATATGGTATAGAAAATCAAAATACTAATTTTATTTTAATTAATAGCAAATTTTTAAAAATGAATGCAAATCACGACATAAATTATAAAATATATCTCCATAAAATTATAAAATTCTTAGTAAATTTAAAATGTGACTGGAAATTATGAATTCCGGCTTAAAGAATGAAGAAATTTATCTAATTATTTAAGTTTGTAAACATGTTTATTTAAAAATCCAGTGTATTTCAAATACATTTTGTATTAAGATTAAGATTAAGAAATCTTAAATCATAATTTATGGTTTTTAGTTGGATAAACTTATAACAGAGATGTCAAAAATTTTACTATCTCTCTTCCATTTGAGCCATCAATAATTTGTCAGGAAATCATGCTTTGTTTGTTTTAATTTATTGAACAATAATTGAATACCAACTTTTGAAATATATAAAAATGAAGTGATGGAACTGATTTATTATTTAGAGCCCCCTTCGACTAATTTAAAAAAGTATCGTGCATAACATAACCTCAATTTTCATCAATACTTGAAAGTGTTTTAAAACTTTAGTGTCTAATTGGATTTTTAAAAAATGGTGATACTTACAAAGCGAAATTTAAATAAATTTGATTCAAAATTTTAACTTAAAAATTAGAATTTCGATATTTGAATCCAAATTTTATGGTAACATTTCGAAATTATGAACCCAAATTTTAAATTATAGCTCCAGATTTCTGACATTTCCACTTATAACTGGAAATTTTAAAAATGTTGATGTTTATTAAGCGAAATTTCAAGATTCATTTCCAAATTTCAATTCCAAAGTTATAAATTGGAACTAAGAGATTTGAGTTATAATTTGAACTAAAATTGCTAATACTTATAAAGCAAAATTTTAAGATTTTTGACGAAACTTTATGTTATAAAAATGCAATTTTATTTAACTCATAACTCGGAAATTCGTGATTAAAATCCAAATTTCAAAACAAAATTCCGAAATTTTATTATTAAGTTATAACTATATAATTATAAAACTATAAAATTTTCGCTAATTGAAAATTTTAAAAATACTTATACTCATATGGCCAAAGTTCCAATTTTTAATTTAAGGCTGAGAATTTCATTCTAAATTTCAAATTACAATTTCGAGAGATTGAATCCAAATTTTACGTTATAATTCAAATTTATAAAATTCTGACACTTGAAGTTTAGAGATGAAAGTTCAAATTTCAATCTATAACCCAAAATTTTTAAAACTCTTTTAACCAGATACTCCTTTTCAATACCGAGTGCCGAGGGAAATTAATGAATTCATTTTTTGAATGAAGCATTTTGCACGTTTCGTGATTTTGGGAATTAGGATGCTTGAAAATCGAAAAATGTGAATTTTCCAAGGAAAAGAAATTCTTCACCTAGCTTCATGCATTACAATAACATATCTCGTAAATGAATCGTCCATTTCTAAAAAAACTATCAATTAGGCCAAAGTCTTGATTAGAGAAGAGAAAGAGAGAATTACAAAACCCCATAATAATTTTCAACTAAAATCCATAATGTTAATACTATTGCACTACACATTAATAATATTTATACTAATTTTGTACAGATAAGAAACTAGTAGCTGAATAAAAAATTAAAATGGATGTCAAAGTTTCCTCTACAATTTTCTTCATTTGTTTTCCCTTTTTTGTCTTCCTATTCAAGTTTTACCACATACATTTTCACCTAGATTCATGAAATTTTTGTAAAGTTCTTCATATACAATAATATCCTTAAAACGATGTAAAAGTATTTGTCGCATGTAATACAAATTAATCTAAATAATTCGAATTATAAAATATTAACTCATTCCCGTTTAACAATCAGACTTATTCGAACAAGCTTTAAGTTTAAGCATGGCCCTATTTTCTGGCTCTCGAAACTTTGATTTATAAAGAAGGGAGATTCGGGAAAACTCACGATGATTAACGACATGAGCTGTGCGCAAGCAATTAAGTTGGCCAACTATTTTAATAAAGTAGGAGTTTCACTTGACTTTGGTAAAGTTATACTTTTCCGCTGTGATAAATTAGAGGAAACATGCCTTCACAATTTTCGCGTTTGGGTGACAAGTGATGCGGGTCCGTTTTTGCTCTTATCGTTGCAGCAAATACCTGAAACGGATTTCGTATACAGGTAGTCACTAATACCAACGTAATTGGACGTTTAATCATTAATTGCATCTTAACTATTTGCGTTAATATGCAGAATTGTCATATTACTAATTATGATAGTAGTGGATATTTGGGGATGCATTTCAGGAGCCATCGCTGAGCCATTACTGAGTCAGCAGTATAAATAGCGCTATAGGAACACGTGTGCTTCTCAGATTTTACGCCACCTACAAATCAGTTCAAATTTGATACGCCCAGATAACGTTAGGAATATATTTGAGATGGAATTGTGGTGTACAGACCTGTCAGAAATTCTTAGAACATAATCCTCGGGATGCTAGTGTACAGCATTTATTGGAAAATTTTAGAATGACATCACACTTGAGATCTACACGTGTACGATCAACTTGTGACCGCGAAGGTAATGCACATTTTTATGCATTAGATATAATAACGTATGTAAAATAAAAATGTCTCTTTTTTACAAAACCAGACGTTTTCAGAAAATAGTATTTTACGTCTATCCAAATTTTATTTATCGAAAACAACTAAAACTGGCAATACCGCGATTCTTTTATAACTAAGTCAAGTTCGGCAATTCCGCGATACTTTTATAACTAAGTCAAGTTCAAAAACTTTTAGCTAATAAATAGACATTGGTTTTTTAAACGTTCCAAAAATAAGTTTTTATTTTAGTATACCTGGATATTTAGAATGATCGTTTACAGGGGATGTAGAAGAGTGAATAATGTATTCTCGGCAATTATTATACATCCTAACGATCTCTACCACTACTTTTTTTAAGTAATACATTACACGTTTCCAACAATCTTTGGGACACTGATATAAAACATCGTGGATTAGATTAATTAACTTGTCATCATAATCTTGATTTGAATAAAACGCTATTTTTCATTGAATTATTGAAACTACTTTAATAAACGATCCGAATCATCTGCAAACTAACACAATTTTCTGATTCATCAAGTAGATTGTTCTTGGTTACATGACAAATATATTTATAAAAAGAGCGAGGTGTTGGTACGTTTACATTTTCAAGTAAATGTTTAAAGTGAATTTTTGGGTAAACTAAAATTTTAGTAAAATATTTTGTTGCACATAACACGTTCTACATACCTTTTAAATATATTCATTATTTACGTTGAAACCCCGTATCTTCTCTTTTTCTTCTTCCCAAGTGTTTTACAATTGTATCTTTGTTTCTTACATTCCTCTGGGTTTTGTCGTATTTTTGTGTTGCATTTTATCCCTGAGCAAATATCTTGTCTTTAATTCTCTATTGCACTCTTCGTCAAAACCATTTGTTTTGGTTTTCTTGTGCTATTGTCTGTGAAACCTCCTGCTGCTTCTTCTATTTTGGTTCTAATCTCTCTTTACAATTTTTCTATATCATTATTTTCTTTTATAAGGTTCAGCTCTTCCTTTAACTTTCTGGTATACTTTTTCCTGTCCTCTTCTTTTGGTAATCTCGTTACAAATTAATTAGTCAAATTTTGATGAATCTAAATTTTTGTTGTATTTCTCTCCAAAATTAGTGCTTCCAGTAATTAAATTTGAATTTAGACATTCTCTTGATAATAAGTATTTGCATTAAAATATCCATTTAAGTTAGAGAAAGAAACTCCACCGTATACAAAATATATTATTTTCGTGGACACCCAGTATACCTAAATTTCGAGAACTGCACGGCGTTTTAACTGCGACACGTGTATGCAAATTCTAAAACCGCTCCTAATTTCCATTCCTTAATTTATCCGGGCGCATAAAATTTCTGCTGCAATGGCTTCCCAATGTCTCCTGAAAGGTATGCCCTAATACCCACTACTAATATTTTTAATTCAAGTCCGTTTTAAAATATTATCTTTCCTAATGTCAGTTCTACTGACTATTTAACCGCGTTTCGCTGTTACCGAATTGGAAACTATTCTTTAACCGAGTGACAGTCATTGCATTTAGAATGTTGAAAACTTTGTAACGACCTTTTATTGAAAAATGGTACAATTTATACAGCGCCGCGACGTTTATAGCTCAATTTGCCATTTGAAACTTAAACAAATGTTATTGCTCTACGACCAATGTTCGAAGCCGCGTTAAAGTAATCCAGTAAATTTGTTTTATACTATTTGGTTTTATTTCATTACTACTTTATTGTTGATTACAAAACTCTTACTGTATTAAAATTCCTTAGAACTGAAAATGGATATATATTTCTTGGTGATTAGTTAAACGAGCCAAATGCTTCCTCCGATTTAATAAATGATCAAGAAATTGACAATTATCATCAAAGATCAGAATGTGGAATGTGCTATTTTCTACAGCAAAGTGTTCTTCGAAATACAAAATTCTAGTAATAAAAACCAATAAATGACAATTAATTCAAGGCCATTTAAACAAACGAAACCAATTATATTTCCAACAATTTTAAAAATTAGAGTTAATTTTAAATAAAGTGACTTCTGCAATTTATGACGATTCCTATCAATTTTGAACAATTTGATATGATTTCAAAAAATTTTAAACTAATTTTGAAAATTTCAATCAAATTTGTCAAATTGCTGTATTACATGATTTCAAAAACGTTAGAAAATTATAATAAATTTAAGGCTATTCTTGATATATTTTAGGCATGATTAACAACAATTTTAAATAGATTCGGATAATATGATTTCAAATAATTTTAGACTATTTCATTTGCCAAACTATAACCAATTTAAGAATATTTCAACAAAGTGAAATATTTTTAGACAATTATAAACAATTTGTAATAGTTTGAGGGGGATTTCAAACCATGTTATTAAAAATTGTTAGGTTGAGACGATTTTAAATATATTTAAAACAATTTAAATAAATTTCAGAAATAATTTCAAACTACGTTTGCAATTTCAAATAATTTTAGGCAGTAATAGAGGATTTCAAACAATTTTAATCAATTAAAGTAATTTTATGCCATTTTAGAGGTCTTAAAATAATTTCGGACAATATGTAATAGTTTCAACTAAATTTGCCAAATTGCAGAAAACCTTTCATTTTTTTTATTTTGATAAAATCTCATTGAACTTATTGAGAATTTATTTTGACTCCAGATTAGACTTTTCTGTCTATGAAGATAATTTTTCGACACTCATGAATTTAGAAAATTAAGAAAATAAGTGATGTTGACTGTATATCCCAAGTGTACGCCCAGAATAAAATGCTGTTCAAGTGAGTAACCTTGCCTGAGAATTCTTTCTTTTCTTATAATATTTTTTATAAAAACAACCATCTAATTCATTCACTTCTTTTATAAGAATTATGTAATTGTTTTATTATTTTATAAAATATATTTTCACAGAAAAATGTCATATATAAGGTTGCCATTTAATACGACGTTCGACAACCTAATTACGACTGCGACAAATTTCATGTCCAGAATTATAACTTAGTTAAAATAAATAAAATTAGAACAAAATACCTTAAATCAAAATTTAGTTAAATATTAAAAAATTTCTGTCGCACAAATTTCAGAATAGAGCTCGAAATATTTTCATGCCTTTAAGTATTTTTAATAATTTAATGAGTACTCTACATTTTTAGGGCTTGAAGATAGGGTTTTCAAAGTTTTAAGATAGAATTTGGGCTTCAGGATATTCTGTTAACTATTTGTCAGGATTTCAAGGTACTGCTCGACACTTTTTATGATTTCACAATAGTACTCAAAGTACGTTCAGGGTTTCTTCAAGGTAAAGCTCGAAGTATTTTTATAACTTAGTAGTAGATCAATTCATAGAAATTCGTGATAGTGTTCTAAGTATTTTAAGTTAGTTATTGGTTTGTTAAAACTAACAAATAATGGTGCTCAAATTAAGTTCAAAGAAACAAGATAGAGATCGAAAGTTTTTAGTCTTCAAATTTGCTTAGCAACTACTTTATGACCAACTATACATTTATATCACAACAATTACAGTTAAAAAATCTATCAAACAACACATTTTACTGTATATCTATTTTGAAATAAATAATATTTTAAATGTAACATGTCCCCAACAGAATTTAACGTTCTGCTTTAAACTTTGATCAGATTTCAATTGTTTAATACTCTAAAATAAAAATTTAACTCTAAATACACACGATCCAAATGCACTATTTGTTCACATATTTTATATTCTCGCTGACGTTAAACGAAGCCAACGATAGTGTATTCGATTTTTATGCTCGGCGACAAACCTTGTTTACTCACTATTAATATAAAATATAGCAGAAAAACTCTTATCTATGAAAAACCATTTATAACATAATTTTCTAACAATTTTATAGTTATTTAGGATACAAAATACGAGTAACATTTTTCTAGCATCGAATAGAGACACAGTTGATGTTACATGCATAAATAATTTTTTATCTAATTGATCGATGTGAACTAAATTAATATAAATCTATTGTTACAACTTGTTGCCATTAGCTTTAGTATAAATTAATTGTTTATCCCATAGTGTTTTGTTTAAGCTAGTGCAAGGCTTTTGAGAAAATAAGCGCTTTAGAGCTTACGTATTAATGTAGCATCAGATTTAACACCTGGTGGATTTAGGAAACATTCTGTATTTGGATATTAATGTGTTACTGTGCCTGGAATGAATGGACTAATTAGGGAATATGTAGAATTTATCCAAGCAAGAATATAGTAAGAGAAATAATTATATAAACTTGTGTGTGCTGTTCAAAATTCTGTGGATTTTTAACAGAAAAATTATTATTATTCGGTAAAATTTCCAAACACTTGCAATTTATGAGTATCAGCAACATCGCTAATACCTAACAAAAGGGATTTACTTGACATTTGGAAGAAACATTGAAAATATTCTCACATAAAAAATGATGGATATAGAATTTCCAAATTAATTCGTTCAATATTTCATTCATTGGATAATCATTTTGTGTAGTAAATCTTGTTTTGTATTTTCGCTGGATTGCTTAACTCTCTGCATAAACGACGCAAGGTTGTTATTCAAGAACACCAAAACAATATTTAATGTAAATACTAAATAATTTAAAATTTAATGTAAATACTAGATCCCACTGAGGCAGGTCAAGTAGTCTCAGATCGTAACAAGTTGTTTTTGGTCGTAACAAGCAGTTATAGATTAAAACAAGCGATCTTTAGCCCTAACAAGCGTTCTTGAGCCGTAACAAGTAGTTTTAGACCGTAACAAGTAGTCTTAGACCATAACAAGCGGTCTTAAGCTATAACAAGCGGGCTTAGACCGTAACAAGCAGTCTTAGATTATAACAAGCGATCTTTAGCCGTAACAAGCGTTCTTGAGTCGTAACAAGTAGTTCTAGACTGTAACAAGTAGTCTTAGACCGTAACATGCGGTCTTTGGCCGTAACAACCGGTCTTAAGCCGTAACAAGTAGTCTTTGACCGTACCTAAAGGTGTTACGCCACAGTGCCTAAAACTATAGAAAAAAGTAAGGATGATTTCGTGAAGAGATGAGAACAAAAATCTAAAAAAAATAGTTTTTATGAAAAATTCGGAGTAGTCGGATCTTGAGACTTAAGGAGCCTTTTCGCAGAACTAAAGTTCTTTTTGACTGTAGTTAGTTTTTGTATTGTAAGTAAGAATTCAACCTTTAGCGCCACATGCAAAGATCAGACCATTTTGGGTTTTTTCTGCCGTTTAATGTTATCCTTTTTGGTGAGTAAACTTTGGGGTAAACTAATGGGGATTATTTCAATTTGGTTGGTAATTTTGTTGCAGCGTATTTTTCTTTGTGTGGCACTATTCTGTGAATAACAACAACCGTAAACTACAAATCATAAAGTATATTAAAGTTCATTTACTTAAAATTTGTGCAATGGAATGGAATTCCAAAATGTTGCATTTTTATGCAATTTATACAACAATTTACGATAAACAATTTTTGATGTACAAACTAATAGAGCAAAACATAATTTAGTGGCAAGTCACCAATTCCTCTTCACCGCGAAATTAACAAATAGTACTACTCGAGCCATTAAATTCTCCAAATTTCTGTAGCATCAGGTATTTGGAATGTAACATATTCCATTTATTTCCCTACCGGAAACTTCTCGACTAATTAGAACTTGTAATATTCTAATCGTAATTAGTCTTGTCATGATTACAAGACTTAACGATTAGTTTGGAAGATTTCTTAGCTAAAATTAATGGTGATTTATAGAATAGTTTTTAATTATCTAAAATTATTTAAACGTTTAAATATTAAATGGATTAATTTATTTCAAATTACCAGCGTAAAAACAGTTTGAGACTCCTCATTTTGTGTGTACAATTTGTTTTACTGAGAAAAAATATCCTTTCAATATATTCTTAAAAATTTTTATGCATTTGTATGACTAACTTTGTAGTAGTTTTAACTCCAACCAATCAAAACATTAACTAAAATCATACAATATAAACTAATCAATCCACATCGACCAACCTTATGGCCCTTTTTGTAAGCTTCAACTCACAAAGTCGCAGTTACCCATCTTCATTTCTTAGATAAAATTCTCTCTCCCGGTCAATTAAAAAACGCCAGTAAAGTTAAATTGTAATTAATTAATGACATTGTCCAATTTCTCTTTATTTTCTCACTATTTTCTCACTCTCTCACCTAAATAAATTTAATAATGAAAATATAATAAAAACCTGTAAATTAGTGTCATGATTAAAATTTGTTTCTAGTGAAAGCTGGAAAGCGAAATGTAAAACTGTGTAAATATGTTTTCTGCTTCTTTTCAATACAATTACTAAAATGACTCAGTATACCATTTAGTTCTTGGATAGCTGGAATCGAGCATTTCACAACAAGGAATTGCGCATTTTATTGATAATTAACAATTATGTCGTATATTAAATCTTACAGAACTTGTTTCATTTTGCGTACTTTTACTGCTTAATTTATGATTAACAGAGATTTTGTAAAGTTACTGGCGAGTTTATGAATATTATTGATGTTACCTTTGTAATAATTTGACTGCTCCTTTTCAATAATAAGATAATAAAAACTCTTTGATGAGTTGGAACAATATATTCAATTTATCACTTCGAAATTGAAATAAGTGAGAGTTGATAATAAATAAAGTAATATCGTTATTAATTAAATATATATTCACCCGCTTTTTCCACTGGGCGGAAGCAACTCATCAATTCATTTTCCAATTTAGATTGCAGAAAGTGTAGTTGGATTGTCCACTTTATATGGCTAGAATGAACTAATTAAGTGTTGATTGTTAGCGTTAAAATAACCATTAGACTCTACAATTTTGGCTAAGGGAACGATAATATTTGAAAGTGTTTTGAATTTTATTTTGAAATTCTTCCAGACATACAGGTTGTACCAAATTAATTAGTATATTATTTATAGGTACTTAAAATGGATTAACTTGAAAAATGTACTCATTTATTTTATTGTTTCAGGTATTTTGGGGAAAAGCCGCGGTTCAAAAGACCAAAAAGGCACTGGGAGACACATGTGCTCGGCTGGTGAGCCGCCCCGAGGTGAGGGGCCATGCCATGCGAGCTAGTCTGCCCCCAGTTACGAAAACTGCTGAAGAACCAACGTCCCCACATTCATGTGCACCAATTATTCCACACTGACGGTAAGTCCTGTATATTTTAACATTACATTGACCAATAAAACTGTAGAGAACTGCTTTTTGAGATATTTCTCCGTCTATTGTAAGCGGCTTCTTTAGGAAGTGAGATGTGCACTATAAGTCAACTATTCAACGGAGCCTAAAATCTCTAATAAAGCTGTAATTTATTTTGTTTCATTTCTCCTCTTCTCAGTCTTCTGTCATCTGTTTGCGTCTTCGCAGATTATTTTTCTTGATTCTACTATATTCTTGCATTTGAATTTCCAGGCGTATATTTCTAAGGTTTTGAAATCGTCTTCTATTTTACTTCATCATATTTTCTTTAGTTTTTCTATAGTTCTAGGATGTATTGAGGTTCAAGCGGTTATTCTTGGGTCCATTTCTGTTGGTGTTTTCCTCATTAGGTGCTCTAGCCATTCTAGTCTTTATCAATATTTTCAACTTTAAATTCTTCTTGTGTTTTATTATAAATTTTCTGCGACTGCATCTTGAAACCTCGCTATACTTTAGTTTCTCTTAGATTTATTTCTGTTAGTTTATTTTGAAATATTTTTATTGATTTTGGAATACTTTTTTGAAAGTTACTGACGATTTTTAGAAAATTGTAAAACATTTTCAGAACAGAAACTAGTGTTGATTCATTTTTAAACTTTCGATTGGTTTTTGTCAATTTTGAACAACTTTTGTCTATTTTGAAGTATGTTTTATAGGTTTTGGAACCGTGTTTAAAAGTCATTAATGATTTTTGATATATTTGTCACTGTTTCAAAGATTTTTGTTGCTTTTGAGCATTTTTAATATGCATAACAATATTGGAGCATTTTCTTACTTTTTATCCTTTTTTATTAATTATCGACAAATGTCAAAGACTTTGATTTAAAATTTTTGAAGCGTTATTTTTGGTTCTTGTCAAAATTTTTTAGTGCTTCGAATATTTTTGAAGCTGAGCAGCTTCTTTAATATACTTAACAAAATTTCTTTTCTTTTCATATTTAACGGTTTTTTTGAATTTTGAAATCTTTTTTTGAGAAATTTCAAACCTTTTTTTAAACTACGAAACAATACTGAACCATTTCTGTAATGCTGATTGAGTTATTCTCAATTATTGGACACTTTTGTCAATTTTGAAAATATTTTTATAGTTTACAACATAGTTTATGAAAATTATTGATGATTTTTGCCACCTTTTATAAATTTTTAATATTTGAACGATTTTTAATGATCAAGAATTATTTGGGAAGTAAATACCAATAATTATACATTCTGTTACTTTTTAATGATTTTTATTATTTATTTATTATTATTATTACTGTTATTTTGCTAGATTTTTGTGCATTGATTTTTAATGCGATGTTTACTTTATGAGCATTTTTTGGAAATAGATAACAATATTGACCCATTTCTATAAATCTTGAACAGTTTTGCCAATTTGGCAATATATTTGTCAATGTTTGCGGATTTTTTATTTCGATTTTTGAAAATTGTTTTTGGTTTTTTGTTATTTTTATTTTTTGAAAAACTTAATAATTTAGAGAATTTTTTTGGAAATCCGTACCAGTTTTGGCTTTTTCTTTTTCTTACTTTTTATCTTTTTTGCTACTTTTGAAATTTTGGAATATTTTTATCAATTTTTCAGGATTTTTTATGGTTTTTAAATTTTTGCTAAACTACAAACTCACTGTTTTGTGATCTTTACTAATTTTGAAAGCATTTTAAAGACACTTTTACAATTTCTGGTCATTTTAACTCATTTTTAATTCTTTTACTGTTCGCCCCATACTCGACTTTCTTGGATACATTTTTTTTTCATCCTTAAAAGCATCATGTTCAATATATGATTAGGTAACTTTAAAGGCCTATTTCTATATTTTATTTACTATGTAAAGGAAGGCCAAATTTAATCTTTCGATTTACGTGAATAATAAAACATAAAATAATTTAAATGTTATAACTTTATTATTATTTTTTTGAAGTATAAATATATTGCTCTGCTCCTTTGGCATGTTAATGTTGTTTTCCAAAACGTTGTATTTAAATTGGTTTTATTGTAAAAAATTTCTTAAAATACATTAAAATTTTGGCCATAACTACTTAAGAGTATTCATTTTTCAGACCTGTTGTTACTATTCACTCACTTATTTAATATTTGTAATACTATAAAAAAATATCCCGGCAAATGTAGATTGTTACAATATTTGGTTGATATAACTAAAACAGTAAAACAAAATCTGATCACCTGTTCACGTTTCGAGCATAATTCATAAATCTTTTAATTAAGCAATTAACGAACTAAACAATTAAGTGGAAGCGATGGCGTACACTTAAACTGAAAATGCCATTTTAAATCAATGTTAAAACACAACGATTACCGGAACTGATAATTACACACGTGCACAACTATAGAGAATGTTCACAAAAGAACCGCAGGAACTTCCTTCCTTTACCGAGTCAACACGCATCTATCAACAAATACATGACATACTATCTCTAATTCCTGCCATGTGAACTTTAACCGTACGTGTTACACATCGAGCAATTAATTAGTTCGTACGCGAATTCGCAACAATCTAATCACACTTTCCGACGTATTCAACGCTATTAGGAACCTTGTTAACAGAAACGTGTTTCCTATGACCGAGCTAGTTAGCGTATAGCTCTAGGGGGCGTTCGCCCTGGGCTACATCCACTGACCGGAGTTCATTTACAGTTCGAGTTAATCAAGACGGATTTTTGGCTTTGGATCTGTAATACTAAAAAACAAATAAAATTAGGATAATTGTTTCGATCTTTACGCACTGTTACAAATCTTTTTAAATTATTTTTCTCTCGACCAAGGTATCGCCTATCCAGCATTGTCAAAGAGTGACATAAGATTTCTTATAAGCGTAAGTAACTTCATACCATAAATATTTCAACCAATCATTATCAAGCAATATGTACAGTTTGAAATTATACTTCTAGAATAAATTATAAAAGAAAATCCACCTTAGATCAATAAATTTTAATTTTTACATTTGAAATCATACTTTCACCACAAATTTTAAAACAAAATCGATACTTAAATATTAGATTTTAATTTTTTGCATTTGAAATCATAATTTTAGGACAAGATGAACACCGAGTTTTATTATTGAATTTTATTATTTTTTGTTTGAAGTCATATTTTAGCATACATTTTAAAACAAAATCGACCTTTGAATATACCATTTTCCAAGACAGAAAGAAATTTGACAGATCTTTTAAACGTAAATAATTTCATGTCATAGATATCACAACCAATTATTATTAAGCTATATTCTTATTTTTCTGAAGCTAGATTTGGTTAGTATTATTTAGTTCAAAAGGTCATCTAAGATAATTGAACTTCCCAGGTGCAGTTGTTCATTCAATACTGTATATCGAGGATATTTTAGGTATTTCTTTATTTCATATTCCTCCAAAAAAATCAAGTTATTTTTTCTTGTCACTTATATCAAGTACTTCCACTGTTGTTTCCATTGTTTCATTAAGTGTAGTTTTGTGTTTGGTGTCAATGATGTGTTTCGCCTAATGTGACTTATCTGTTTGTTTTAATCTATAAAATCATAAGTGTTTACTGTACCTTATTTCAAAATTTTTAAGGGTCTGGCCAAGATAGATGGCGTTACAATCCGGACAATTTAGTTTGTAAATACCTAATTATTTTAATATAAGGCTAATGACAGCCTTTTCTCCTTTTCTATTAATGAATTTGTTTATTAGATGTAAACGATAATTATTAGAGGAACCCATTTGTTTTATTATATTAATTTTCCATTTAAAGTCACCCCTGCTTAATGAAAAATCTCAATGAATCATTGAATTATAAGCGGATAATTTATGTGACACAGGGTGATTTGAGTTATAAGGGATAGTCATATTTGTATGTATTGGTTTACGATAAATTGAATATTTAAAATTAAAATTTATTCTTTTTATAATTATATCTACGAAAATTATAGAACTGTTCTCTTCAATTTCAACGGTAAATTTTATTTTTGGATATAAACATTCAATTGTTTATCACTACCAGTAAAACCAGCCAAAACATCACCAACATATCTATACCATATATATTCTTGGAGATATTTGAATCGAAAATTATTTGTTCTATCCATAAAAATATTTGTTAATATTGGTGATATTGGACTATTCATTGGTAATCCTTCATTTGGAATATAAAATTTATGAGGAGAAACAAAGTAACTTTCATTGATACATTCACTAAATAGGTTTTTAATTCCATTAATGAAAATTTGGTTAATGTTTTTTCTTTCTAAGAATGTGGTTATTAATGAAACTAATTTTGTATTTTCATTTAATTTGTGTGTATTTAGTTTATGTATTAATTCTAAAGAGCTTTTTACTGAACATTTTGAAATGTCACAACCGTAATTAGTTAAAAAAATTAAGAAACTATTAATTTTATATTTGGGGTATTAACATAAGAATATATATATATATATATATATCTCTTTATGTACCATATAGTTTTTGGTGCTTGAGAATTTTTTTGAATTATATGCTTTTTATTGTAGTCACTAAAAGGAAATTTGATTGATTAATTAGTTCTCTAACATTATCTGAAAATTTTTTGGTTGAATTTCTACTGAGAATTATTAAGTTACTGATTCAATAAATTCGTTGACTTTAGATTTGTTACCATTTGTACTTAAAATGACGAATACATTACCTTTATCTGAAATTGTAACTGTTAAATTATTACTTAAATTTTTTTAAAATATTGCTATTAATTTCTTTCTTAATTTTGTTGGGTTTTAAATTTTCAATAAAGCTTTATATTTCCGAAACAACCTAAAGATAACAGGTCATAAAAAACACATTTTGGAGTATTTCCAAAAAAATATCAAAAACTATATCTGGTACATCTTCTACAATAAAATAATGTAGGTTCATTTTTATTAAATGTTAAATCTAAAATTAATAAATTTGGAAAAACAGGTATTTACAAACTAAATTGTCCAGATTGTAACGCCATCTATTTTGGCCGGACATTAAGAAATTTTAAAATAAGGTATAGTGAACACTTACGATCTTATAGATTAAAAAACCAGATAAGTCACATTACGCAAAACACCTCATTGACATCAAACACAAACCTACACTTAATAACACAATGGAAACAACAGTGGAAGTACTTCATATAAGTGACAAAGAAAAAGAACTTGATTTTTTGGAGGAATATGAAATAAAAAAATACCTAAAATATCCTCAATATCCTCAGTATTGAATGAACAATTAAAGCTGGGAAGTTCAATTACCTTACGATTACCTTTTGGACTAAATACCTAAATAATACTTACCAAAAAAATTTCGGAAAAGAATTGCTTGATACTGATTGGTTGAAATATTGATGGTATGAAGTTACTTACGCTTATAAGAAATTTGTCAATATTATGTCACTCTTTAACAATGCTGGATTTGCGAAACCTTGGTCGAGAAAATATCATTTAAAAAGCTTTGTAATAATATGGAAATTCAGATAAGTATAATTCATCTTTTTATATTTGCTAATAAAATTGTAGTATCTATTCTTTTGTCCATAATAACGCAAATCCTCTTTCGTTGTATAAATACAACCGCTGCTTATCTCAATAAAACGGACTGCTCTTTTTGACCCCAATTTTCAGAAATATAAAAATCCCTTCGTCTTATACTTATTGTATTTGGAAAAACAGTCACATCTGATTCCGAAATAAAACCCTTCTGGTCTAATTCATGGCCCATCGATTTCCGATAAAAGCGACTACAGAAGACAGACATTCACATCCCTTTGCCCTTAGGTATTGCACTCCGATATCAATCTCTCTTTGCCTGCTTTTTCTATCCACTTTATACCTGACACTATTCGATAAATAGTTGGAGTTGGTATTAAAAACATCGAACGGGACTTTTGGCACACAGAATTTTATAAACAGCTGAGATTTTGGCGAGAAAGAAGGCTGAAGAAATATTGAATTTGGAAATACCTATAGGAAGATATATGAAATACAGATGAATAAAAACCAATAAAAATCAACAAATGGGCCAACACTGGTTTCTATTGCCAAAAAATATTCTACAATTTTCTAAAAGTGGTCAGTAACGTAAAATTGAATACATTTCAAAAATATTTCAAAATTAATAAAAAATTTAGAAACAAACGAAAATTGCTCAAAATTGTTGTACAGAGTAAGTTATAACTATTGGGACATAGAGTAAACGCTACTAAGCGATTTCTAATGATGAAACTGATTCGTAATATATAAATACAAGCAGCAGAAATGAAATATCTACGAGCAACTAAAGGTATCACAAGGATGGATAATATAAGGTATGAAGTAGTGAGAGCAGAGCTACAGGTCGAACCGATTTTAAAGACCATCGAGAAGCAACATTTAAAATGGTTCGGACATATAATAAGGATGGAAGACCAAAGACAACCAAAACGAATATGGCAAACAAATACCCATGAAAAGAGACCAAGGAAAAAATGGAAAGGGGTAATGGCACAATGCTTGAAGGAACGTAGAACAGACTGGAATGGTGGAAAAATAATGGCAAGACACGGAAAAAATTATTTGTCATCAATGAAGAACATTTATAGTCATAACACCTATGGTTATAATAAGGCTTATTGATTATATGTATATATATTTATTTCCATTGCCAAAAAAATGATGCTAAAAATAAAAAAATTAAAAATTTGAAGCATTTTATGCGTTTTATTATTAAATTAAATCGAAATGTAAAAGTTAGAAATGTCTTACATATCGTATGGTAAATAAAATATCATAGAAATGGTCCTTTGAAGATGCCTAATAAAATATTGAAGATGCACCTCTTCTTTATGTCACTGGAAAATAGTCGTGATATGAATATTTTTATAGATGACCGTTATGTATAAAGAGAATGGAGTAGAAGCAAAAGGAACAAAATGCGAGTAAAAATTTTAAGAATGAATGAGTTTTTACCGAAAAAGCGGTAACTAACATAAAAACTTTTTGAAACAGATTTAAAATTGCCACAAATCGGAAAAATATATTTAAAAATACTCCAAAATAGTAAAAAAATTCTTAATTTTTTCGTCTCTCAAATTTTACAAAAAATCGTCAATAACTTTTTTAAAATGATCAAAATTATTCCAAAACTGAAAAAACTAGGAAAAATTCTGTGAAAAAAGTGACAATAGCTTTCAAGAATCTTACAAATTATCTAAAAATATTTCAAAAGTATTAAACATTATCCAAAATCAATAAAATCCTTTGAAATCTATGGATATGGTAGATAATGTGATTATTTTAAAAAGACTTAAAAATTCCAAATGCAAATTTAGTAAAAATCAATTATTATTTTCAGAAATCTCTTCGCATACATATTTAAATACAATTGTACAAAATTGACAAAAATATACCCAAGCGTTAATAAATTTTTCCGCAAGTTAGAAAATTGTTCAAAATCTACCAAAAATTACTCAACATTAAAATACAAGGGTGATTCAAATATAAACGGTTATTTTGCAGTTGTACTTTGTAGGTATTTCCGGGAAAGGTGGTAGGATGGGGGGTTGAACTTTGGTATGTTAGGAGTGGGGAACCAGCTTGAGTAACAGCTGCACTCTGTTCTGTGCTCAGTACAGCTATGTCTGAGCAACAGGTTCCTTCGTCTGTTGCGGCGCAACGAATTATTCTAAAGTTTTTAACTAATGAAGGGATTAAACCATCGGAGATTTTAACTCGTTTGAGGGCACAGTTTGGGGACCGAGTGTTTTCTTGGGTAAGAGAATTTAAAGATGGCCGAGAACGTGTAGAAAACGAAAGCCATTATCGACACCCCAGGACAAGTCTTACTGACAACAACATCGTTGGCATTAGGGACCTTATCGAAGCGATCGCCGATTGACTGTTGAGGAAATCGCGTCAGAAGTGGGTATAAGCATTGGAAGTGCTCATTCCATCATTACTAAACAACTTGGCCTCAGGAAAATTAGTGCTCTGTGGGTTCCAAGGTTGTTAACCGAAACTCAAAAACAAGTCAGGTTGGAGATCTGTGAGAGACATTTGAATCGATTCCGGCAAGATGGGGAAAATTTTTTGAGATGGATCGTGACATGTGATGAGACATGGGTCCATCACTACACTCCGGAGTCAAAAATGGCGAGTAAGGAGTGGCGGAAAAAAGATGAAGCCTGTCCAATAAAGGCCAAGGCCCGACTTTCTGCCGGAAAAATTCTGGCGACGGTATTTTTTGACTGCGAAGGAGTTTTACTCATCGATGTTCTCCACGATCGATGAACAGTAAATGCAGTCTACTATTGCCAGTTGTTACAGTCAGGGAAAGCCGCCTAAAGGAAAAAAAGACGAGGCAGCCCCATCCGAGACGTCATTCTTCTCCATGACAACGCTAGGCCTCATACCGCAGTATTGACTAGAGAGCAATTGGAGAAAATGCGATGGGAAACCATGGAAAACCCTTCTTACAGTCCAGATTTGTCCCCCTGAGATTATTTTTTGTTTGGGGACATGAAAGAATCGGTCGGAGGGCAAATATTTCAATGCGACGAAGAAGTTGAAGAGCATGTTCGTAATTGGTTGGCAACGCTCCCAAAAACTTTGCACCACATCGTTGGCAAAAGTGTGTAGACCGTGAAGGAGGCTATGTAGAAAAAAAACTAAAATTTATTTTGTATATATTATCAAACAATAAATGATTATAACAAAATTACCGTTTATATTTGAATCACCCACGTAAAGTGTTTTGTCACTGCACGGAATTCATTTTTTGTTCCATTTTCGTGATAACTGCTGCACCGCTCCCTTTCATCGACTGTCAATCTTTAACTACGCGTTGCTTCCGACTAAAATATTGTCTTGGGGGGTTTGATGAGTCGAACTTTCAAGGCGTCACGTGACTAAATACATTGCGACTCCACCTCTTAGAAATTTACCAGACTTATCAAACGATCCTCGTACATCTTCAATATTTTATTAGGCAACTTCGAAGGCCCATTTTTGTAATATTTTATTTACCATACGATATAAAAAGGGCATCGAAATTTGACATTTGGATTTAGTTTAATAATAAAACACATAAAGCAGTGTCACTTTTATAATTTTATCAATTTACTTTGAAATACAAATATTCTCTATTTCTTTAGAATGATGATATTCATTTCCCGAAATTCTCGATACTATTTTCGCAGATTTTTCCAATTCTTTCAGTAATATAGCCGTTTTTCCAGTATTTTTTTTTAATTTTTTTGATTCCATATTCTGCAATTCTGCTTGTTTACGTTCCCACTAATTTTGAAATGGGCTTTGTCACTAAAGATTATTTTTCGAAAAAAAATTTATATTGAATTGGATTCACAAAATTCCCAATAGTTTTGACTGTAGAAAAGTGGGGGTTTTCCAATTTTTTTATGATAAAATAATTTATTTGAGGTTGTTTTATTAAAAAATTTTTGACTCGAAAGTAGTAGGGGAGATTATATAATATTTAAAATTAACCAGGCAAACTGAAAAAATAGTTTCACATTAATACCAAGTAAACTTTGACATGTTTGCAAACTATTCTTGAAATATAAAGGAAAGAAATATAATAATAAAAATTGAAAAAATAATATTTAATAAAAATTGAAAAAATAATATTTAATAAAAATTGAAAATGCGTCATTTTTCCGCTTACTTGGTAAAGATGACGCAAACATTTTAGGTTACCCTTATTTTATTAAATTAACTATACTTTCATAATCTTGATTACATAGATAAAAAATAGCAACATGGCACTTTTTGGTATGAAACGGCGGTAATTAAACAAACATAAATCATTTACAAAAGTCACACTTGTAATTTGCGGGTGTGCTGACTCCACTGCACACTTTATGTGCCCAATTACTGCAAATTATACACCGGTACCAAATTTGTTTCCTTTCCTAAACTTATCACAAATGGAACAAATATCTGCAGAAGTTCCATGAAGGTCATTCAATTCATCATCTCAAATGAGTTTTTCATCTATATCATTTGCATCACTACTATCACTATCAAATACTTTTTTCTTCGCCCTTATTCTTGTTGACTGAATCTGCTTTTTTATTTTTGGTGTCTAATTCTGCTTTTTCGCTAGTGTTTCTTTTTTCTTTTCTACTTTATCTTCAAGTATCTTCTTCATAGACGTAGAATTGTAGAGTGTTGCTTTGTGACAGACTTCGTCTTTTTCTTATTTGTTGTAGTAGGCACAGGTGATACAGCCGAAATACTTAATCTACATACTGTTAATTTGATTGCAAACTAGTTTGCTGCTCATTTTTGGATGTTGATGGTTTCGGGTTTGAATTCAGATCTGTTTTGGGAAGGGGGATATTTGAAGAATTGACGGGTTCAATTTTCGACGTTGCTGGTAAGAGTCTTCTTGTTCAATTAAATTGCTAATTATACTTTATTTTCTTCTTCCGTATTGGAGAAGAGTCATTTGTACACGAGTCTCTAGCCTTATTAGAAGATGCATAACTTGTGAAGATGACCCTAAAGGGTCGAAACTAGTTGTCTTTAAAAATGAAAAAATTGGTGTGGTTTGATTTTTTATTTTATTGGATTTGAATTATACTTTTGCTCTCTTTATCGTGTTCATCTTCGAGATTCCGTGATGCAAGAAAATCATTCTCGGTAAATTTTTCATTATTTAAAGGAAAAATTCCAGTTGCCTGAAATCCGGACATCCCTTTTTCTATATTTACCACTTGTTGGTATGCAGTGTTGAATATTTCTGCTAAGTCGTACCCTGGCTTATTTTATATTGATCAGATTCTGAGTTAATTTTGGATCTCATGAAAAGCTGTCTGCTAAAAGCACTTTTAAGTGGCTCAAAAAATGTAACGTCTCACGGTTGGAGCTGATGCAACGTATATTTTGGTAAACTAACCATTACAATAGAAATTTTTCTATAATAATCATATATTTCCAGGGAGATGTGGCTACTATGATTATCTAAAATTAATAACACCGGATTTTCTTCTTGATCTAATTTTGTTTTGAAAGTGCTGCATTCATTTATAAAATATTTGTTCATTAAAAACCGTTTTTTGTACAATAGTAGAGTCCACCTGTTGGACCATTGTTTCCCATTCTAGAATAAATAAGTAAATCGAGAATCTTGATTTTTAATAAATTATAAATTCAAAGAAATTTTATTGAATGATAAAAATGTTTCTGTTTAGAATTCATTTAGCTTAGCTCTTGTACAATAACAGACGGTGGTATAATTTTTCCAAAATGCATACGACATCTTTAATTTTTAGCAAAACAATCTGAATTTCAGTACTAGCTTTTCACTAGAAATAAAAAATCACTCTATATTGATTCATTTTGACTAATCGCGAAGTTTTTACTTGGCTTTTGTTACAGAGAAAAATTGTCAATTAAATTTTGCATATATAGCAACTAATCTAAATCAAATTTTATTATCCTTCATACAGAAAATCAACAAACAACTGTTTTTGCTCGGAATTAATTTCAGTGGTGCGATGTATGATTCTAGAGTGAAATTATTTGCATTTTAGATAAATAAATATATTAATATATTATATAATACAATTCACATATGTGTTCGAATGTAAAAAATTATACTGGGTGTCCCACGACGATTAAGACAAGTAATATATCAGAATTGGGCAGTAGTAGAGAATTATAATTTTGGGGGTGTAAATTAGAGCAAATGTTGCATCTTTTCTTGTTATTGTGTTACCCAATGAGGTATTTGTTTTTGGTCACGTGACGTCGCATTCAAAATTATTAATGGGACAACCTGTATATTTGTGCCTTTCTGTATTCCTCCCGATAAAACAATTCCAACAAACTAGCACACTTGGGGTCTAAAGTGATTTGAGAAATGCATTTACGAAGATGGGCATCAATTTGAACATCTCCTTTAATATTGTAAGTTTTTTTTGTGACAGTTAATTTGAATTTTTATTAAAAATTATAATATTGGTTTGTCTTAATCATTACGTACGAATGTAAGATTGCCGAAAATTACAAGGGATTCAATTATGAATTTTTTAACTTACAATCGTTTAAGTACCTGTAGCTCTTGAATTAATCACTTTAGACCCCAAGTGTGCTAGTTTGTTGGAATTGTTTTATCGGGAGGAATACAGAAAGGCACAAATATACAGGTTGTCCCATTAATAATTTTGAATGCGACGTCACGTGACCAAAAACAAATACCTCATTGGGTAACACAATAACAAGAAAAGATGCAACATTTGCTCTAATTTACACCCCCAAAATTATAATTCTCTACTACTGCCCAATTCTGATATATTACTTGTCTTAATCGTCGTGGGACACCCTGTATATAATACTAGTACAAAATAACAATGGATACTACTACTCATAATTTTGCTAATTGGACAAACTCAATCGCCTATGGTTTGTTTTTGTTTCTATGTTTATGTTGTAAGTACTTGTAAACTAGTTCGAAACTACTCGAATATTGCACGAACCGACGATTTGAGTTGTTGTTATACTTACTCACTTATTTACATAGTGTCGTTTTATATTACAAAACGAATAATACGAGGGCCAGTTTTTAAATAAAATCCGTGCAACAATAATACAAAAGAAACTTTATTCATAAATATAAGTACATGAAAAGAAAATATGAACATAGTCTTCATTAAGAGCACGTGTCTCCTTATAAACCATTTAGTCCATATAGACCTACAAAGACACTAACCATAAACATGTCTCCTTTCCTCCGATTTGATTACATTAAACAAAAAGAGAAACGAATACAATTCCAACAAAACTGCTTTGGCAACATCGCTTTTTCAGTAGAATAATGCACAGGACCAGTTTTAATAAAAAATAGATTTAATTTGTTTGGCACACAGACGAATGGATGGGGCATAAGATAATATTAATGATAAAAATTTAAACGATTTAAAAAAAAAATTCCGGCTTTTTCCAATCTAATTTCAATTAACAATGAAAACATGGTTTCATAAAATACATGAATTAATTTTTGTGACAAAAACACGAGCGTAGAGGACGAGTGATTTTGTCTGAAAATTGTTTCATACATTTTCAAAAAAGCGAAGTTACATTGCTTGAAATTTTACTGAAATACATTAAACTATTATGTATATACTTCCGAGTAAAATTTTTAAATCCAGTAATATATTGTTATTTTTTAGACAAATTTTAAATAATTGAGTGTATAGTGAAATATTCTACCGACAACACATTCGTCTATACGACAAATGTCTTTTGTGGCTTTTATCATTCATACTAAAATGCTCCATGATTACGTCTAGCTCAAATCGTTTAGAATTTCCTCAAACGGTACTGTATAAATTATATGTCAAGTTTTACCGAAAACCTGTATTTGGTCGCTGACAACGTCAGGCGTGAAAGCATATTCATTCAAAATGTATGAACATTGTTGCCAGATTATAGATTTATATATTACTAGTGTAATCTACTGACTATTTTTTTCCAATATTTGAAATTTTGTTTTACTCAGCAGTTGAAATTAAAAAAAAGTTTCATTAAAGTTTAAAAAATGTGCATGAAGAGGAGAACGTATTCCTTTTTCTGTTTCGATAGTTTTTTGCCATTTTCTCCGGTTTTTAGAAATATTTTTAAAAAAGGAAGTAAAAATCCGCATCTCTCAGTTTTTGAATCATCTCATTATCTCAATCAGTTTTCGAAATATTTGGAATTTACGATTTCATGCTGTATCGTTATATTTTAATATCGAAACATTTGTTATGGCGTGGTACAAGCTTTTAAACACCATCTTCAAAGAACTCTGCCGTGTGTCCATTTAACGACTCAGCAACAGTTTCTTTCAACAAATCATCATTCTCTAACTGTTTCCTGCAAGATAATAAGTTTTTCCTCATTTCCTCATGAACTTTTTATGTTAATTCTTCATTGATTCCTGATCTAGATCTAAATCGTTTTTAATCATAACAACAACAAACAAGCTGCCGGTATATTCTACCATTTAAAAATCAAATTACATGTTGCACTATGCATTCGAGATTTCAGTATTATCGACACGGCGATAAACAAAACAGTATTACGCAACAATTAACACAAGCAAAAACATAATACGTACTATCGAAACAGTAGGGGACTAGCCGAGAATGGGTAATAATGCGCAAATGATTCATATTTTAAAAACGCCCTCGTATATTGATTGTTCACTTGGTCTGTTAAAATTTAATCGAGGATGAACAACACTAAAATTTAGAATGCACATATAGTTTAAATATTGGTTGTGCTAACATAAACGGAAAATTTAATCCAAAGTAATTCTTTGATCAATAAATTCAATACTGTAGGATGCAAATAAATTCACATCACGTACAAAAATATCGAAATCCTTTGATAAATCCTTTGAATACATTATTAGAACGATATTGCATCTGTAACTATATTATAGCGACCGTTCCTGTTATTCGCCTGCTCGCCCGTATTCTAGATATCCAGGAGATTTGTTAAAACTAATCCATGTAGTTGTAAAACGGGAAAGTGTTACATAAATTGTCGTGTTTTATTATTAACAAAACAATGAAATTAAGTGCATAATAATGTAGTTTAACTTAATAACCATTTTATGACAAGCAACGCTTTAATTCATGTTTTTAACTCTCGTCTCGTTTCCAGCTTCAAGTATTCAGTAGATTAAAAGATATTGAATGTAAATGGTGGATTTCAAAATCTGTTTGTTAAGATGAATTGCTTCAGCTCGTAGTTCGTCAATAATTTTAGTCACCGATGAAATTGAAATAAAATCCAGGACTTCTACTTAAAATATTGATTTATCAAATAATTCAAATGTAGTGAGATGTTCCAGATACTTTACTAATTCACTCGTGGATTTAGTTACACTTTTTGAAGTTACGCAATGTCACACCCTGCTGTATAAATATTATGCACCTATAAAGAGTGTTACTTCATTATATATAATGAAAGCAGTTTGATCGCAAAAAAGGAGTTTTGTAACATATTTCCCAACTGAGCTCTCTATATAACTATTTTGAAGGAGTCTACTTCTAAAGTTCGAATATTCATATGATTTGCATAACTGAAGTTCTCATTTTATTCTTTCCAATGGTCCTGGAATAGTAAGATGTTCACTACGTCGCATTTTTCCTTGTAGAAAGTTGTGAACTTCAAAGAGCAAACTCTGAAGTATAGAGCGTTGTTTGTAAAACTTGCGGAACTCCGACATACTCTAGTTGGGAATTGGAAATGAGAATAAAATTACATTGACCGTACAAATTTCAAAAAATGTATTCCTCTTTTATGTAATCTATTTATTTTTATGTAATACTGCTCTCGTTAATTTTTTCCGATCCTTATAAAAAATACAGTACGTTATTAAGATTATTAATATTCAAAAGCTTAAACCATTATTTGCGTAACATTTCCTTTATAATCATTTTCCATATTTGCTTCATCCCGCTTTTCTGCTTGATCTTTTTTTAATTATTTTTTGTTGACTAGCGAATAAATATCCCAGTTCAGTCAACAAAATAACTAAAACATGTTACACAGAAATAGTATTTATTTAGTTCTACTAAAATGCCGGTTATTAAAAACTAATCAATATAGATACCATTTAATTATAATTTTTAAAGTAACTGAAAATTATGTACATAAAAAATGCGGTATATTTGGATGTCTATATTGGCGCAGTCGATAGGGTGTATCAACGTATAAAACAAAAAAAATCCGTACTTTAAAACGTTTTCACGTAGAGTTTTGACACCCTAAAGCGAATGTAACGATCTTACACCTCCATTTTGTGCGAAACAATTTGACTTTGTCAATGAAATTCGGTGAACTGAGCAATTTCTAAAAAATGGTCTAGAAATTTTTGAGCACATACAAAAAACGTACACCTGAAACTGACATCATATTCGAAGACAGAACATGTCAATGGTTGGTATCAGGGATGACACCCTAATTAATGTGCATGCAGTGTAGGTGTACCTAAGAGGTAACATCAAATTCTGGCTTAAGCAGTTAATTTGTATGAAAACCAGAAGGAGTTACAGCATGCAGATAGGAAATGATGAATACCTCCTGGATTATAATACCGTCGCCAAGAGATCCAAGTTCGATGAATAAATTACTGCTTGCGGTGATGATGCTACACTCGATCCTAATTCATGAGGTCATCAGGACCGGTATAAAAATAATTACACCTACATACACTCAGTGCAAGACAAAATGTTTATTATTTAATTGCTTATTCTTTCTGTGTTGTGTTTTGTATTTTCAACAGAAAAAAAAGTATTTTATCTTTCAATGAAATTTTCAATTTGTTAACATTGCAAATTCCTATCGTAAATATTCACACTTGCACAAATTTTATGAAACACTTATTCTCTTCTACTCACTGAATTATTGATACTTTATTATATATTTTATTGATAATATATCATTGTTCTGTTTTTTCATTCGCTACCAAAAACTTCGTATCTATGAGAACAAGAAGTAACAAGAAGTTTCTTGTTTAATTAACAAAGAGAATCATAAAATATCTCAACGAAGCAACATCATTACAAAAATTCATATAAAATATACATAGACGAGAGATTTAGACCCACAGGACAATAATTAAACTAGTAACAAGAATCAACCTATGTAAATTATGAATAACAAGACTAGTGTAAACTGAATAAAAATTTTGAATTAATAATGAATTGTAAATCCGGCTCTAAGGACCATGAACATAAATTGCAAACCCATTCAACATTCATCTTTATTTTTGTAATAAATACTAGCGAATAAATTTACTTCTTGCATACAACAAAAAAGTTTATTTTCCTTCATGGAATGCAGAAATTTTACGGTATTTGCAACTGAGAAACTAACGCGAGATTTCTGTGTTCTATTGTACATTCCCCGGATTGTCTCAAAGAAACCGTTTTCCTTTAGGAACAGAGAGAAACTGATTTGAGGGTTTGCCAAGGAGTAAGCCATCCCTGCACTCTAATTCCACAAAAACTAATCTGTGTTAAAATTGATAAAAGCTTCTCAAAGCATAACAGTGGATATGTCTTACTTAGGGTTTTGTTGAAATAATTTCATAAAATCTGTAAAACTATAACATCGTAGATTTCTGTTTAAATCTTTAGAGATACTTTAAAAATGGTCAGTTTGTTAAAAATATGTTTTGAAACCGTCATAGAACGATTAACTTGTATCAAAGACAACATTTTAAAAGGCATTTTGAAAATAAATTTTATTACTGGAACGTAGACATTGACAGTGAGCAATTCATTAGTTTTATGATTGGAAGTTGTATAAAAATAATGGGCCGCGTTATTGAAAACTGACCAAGACATTTGTAGTTTTCCTCTGTGAAAATATTCTTTTCGTCCGGAATTATAACCGTGTGATTCATGAGGGATATTGTTAGAATTGTTAAAAGCAGATACTTTATTAATAACATGAAGTCATAAAACAGTAATATTTGTAGAATCAATAGTCAAAGAAACCCGGATTTGTCTGTCGTAAAATGGGAACGTTCTAATGTCGCAGACTAATGAGAGCATTGAGTTTTGACGAATAAAAAATTGGCGCCAAAATTAAAATTAGAGAAAAAGTTTATTTATGAAGTCAGTTATATTTTAACGGTCATTCTAACGGTACTCCATTTACGTTGTACATGTAGTCTGTCCGATTAATAATGCACTCTATAAAATTTAGTAATCGTTGAATTCATTAACTTCATTTCTTTACCGTTTTTTCATATTTTATTGTTAAAGTTTCATATTCTTCGTTCGTATAAATAGTCCTTCAGAATCAGCGCTGAGTTGCTGAGAGTACTTGAATCTTGTAAGCGCCAATTTCAACTCTATCACAAGACCTCACGTGCTTCCGCTCGGCATAAAATATTTCACTAAACTGCATATGCGTGGCTACATAAAATAAATGAATAAACTTTTATTTTAAGATGATAATTAACGTACAATTAAGTTGGCAATTGCGTGCATTTCCATATAAAGAATATTAAAAATTTGCGAGAAACATAAATGGCATCTCTCTGTGCTCCGAAAAGGTAAGACTGAAATTAAAAATATACCTGAAACGATTTAATGCTTCCTTTGTTTCAGTTTGTTCAGCAAAATTGCAGAGAGGGTTATACGCTAATGGCGTATTTTATCCTTAATAGCCCCATTATATTTTGTGAATATAAAGTTACCGAAATAACCGGAGCAATATATACATATATATAAAACCGAGATTAAAATACACGTGTATTTTATTGAAGCATTTAATGAAAGAAACTTTATTCATTATTGTTTTAATAGAACGTTTTTTATATTACAAAAAATAAATAAGTAATAAAACTGGCTGAGTATAGAATAATGGAAAACTCCTAGAGGCAATAAATACTAAATGGCTTTAATTATAGATGGTTTTTAGAAGATTTTCATATATCCTAAAATCTTTTAACTTTCTGGGGATTACTCCTTTGGGTCGTGAATTCGTCAAAGTAACATCAAACATCTCCTAAAACTTTAGGAGACAAATGTAGATATTGACTATTACACATGGTTTAGCTAATTTGACAATCTTAATCTCCTACGGTTTGTTTTCGTTTCCAAGTTGATGTTGTAGGTACTTGTAAACTAGTTTGGAACTTGGCCAATAGTGTACAAACCGACGATTCGAGTTGTTTTTTTACTTATTTGCTTATTTACTTCGTTTTGTTTTATATTGCTTTTTGAATAATACGAGCGTTATTTCTGAAGCAAGTTTTATTTATAAGCATAGCATTTCTTTACTTTTCAACATAGTTTTCATTAATATCTAAACTCTTAAGGCTTCGGACAAACTTTTGAAAGCCACCTTCAAAGTAAGCTAAAGGCTGTTCCTTTAAGAATTCAATAACAGTTTTTTTAACCAACTTAATTTTCTAACCGCCTTTCTCTAAGATATTCTTTAAATAGGTTGTTTATGTCATTCTTCATCTTCAACATTTGTGTTCCTTGCCATTATTCTTTACACCTTCCCTTTTAACTTTTAACAAATTATCGGTGAATTTTAGCAAAACAGCAGAGAACATTAGGGAAGTGGCCGAGAGCGCCTTTAGCAGAAGTCACGTGACAATGTGCGCAGACACAATGCGCAAACGGTTATTACTGTTACTAGTATTAAGTTTTAGGTTATATTTAATTTGAGTTGTGAGTCCAAAGAAAGATTCTTATAACGTATGTATTTTGTTTTGTAGTGTTACTATCTTTAATGTATTTCTTTTGTTTTGTAGTGTTTCTATTTTTAATGTATTTCTATTTTTAATGTATTTCTATTTTATTGTTGAATAAACATTTTTTATTTATTTTATTTATTTATTTATTTAACTGAATTGTATAGATAACATTTTAATAAAAAAATAAAAACTGGCTGGGTAAGTAGACGGTGTTTCCATTATATGGACCAATGAATATCGAAGAAATCCTGAACGAAATACAACCAAATGGCTTCTCTATGTTCCCAAACGAAGTTTCACATTCTCATTTCTAATATCTCATAAATTTCTCCGACGTATCATCTTTGGCAATTTCTTTAGACCATAAAGCATTAAATATCTTATAAAACTTTACAAATAATTTATTGGAAAAACTTATTTTAAAATCAGCTTTAATACACACGGTATAACTTGGAGCGAGTAATAATAAATGTATTTATTGTTTTGCCAGTACTCGCAAACATGATCTCATTACTTATTGCGATGAAAAATAACATTTGGGTAATTGAGTTTTGATCAACGATGCAAGAGATAATCGAATTATCCAATTATAAACTAATATAAGAGCATGTCTATAAAATAATAAATAAAAATAATTAGAGTCTCCATTGGTATAATTTGGTAATTAAGTTCATGTTGATTATATTCATTCTAAGCTTGATTACGAATTTTTCGAAAATTTTTTGAAGTAGGTCGATTTTTTTAATATTACAATCGAACAAAAAAGTTGTATTTTTTGTTTGATGATACTTTAATTGTTTCAGGTTACTAGTTTGTTAATAATTTTTAGCTGTGAGGAATTCTAAATCATTTTCAGTTTACCAAACAATTAAAACCTTAAACAAGCTCCATAAAATGGCAGTAGAACAACACTCTTTTTCACTTGTTGTGTTGGCAATTTTAATTAGATGGAATATTTTCGAAACATTAAGTAACAAAAACCATTTGCAGACTCTTTATAAATTAAGTCCAACTCTGGATTGTCCATTGCGGCTGAATTTAATTCCAAACTCCAACACGTATAACTTGCATCCCTATCAAAATTAGAGCAAACACGTATAGGAGGAAGGTGTGTGTTAGTCCCTTTTCTCCTTTTTGTGCCGTTTTGTCACTGCTGTTCGAATGGTAATCTAAACTCGATGAAAATGTGGATATACTGAAACATTCAGCGGGACTAAATATGTATCGGACAATTGATTAAAAGTATTAACAACAGTGCAGTTTAAGAAAAACTTCAAGTTTACAGCGGAAAATCTGTATCTCACTTCTCAAGAGGTAAACATTTAATAACAAATTATTTTATTTTTTTACTACAAGACTGCTTTTACTCTACTGACCCATTTTGGATTAAAATTTTTAATTAATGATTCAATTTATATTGTCATTTGTTTGTTAGTTATTTGTATTCTGTTTTACTGTTATACGTAATTAACTTCCTTTTCTTATGTTTTTATATTTTTTGGTTTTACACTGCGTAGATTTTTTATTATGTTCTTAAAGATAGTTATAACTTCTAAATTGTATTTAATTATATTTATATTTACTACAAACATATAATATACAGTATAGTCCAAATGAAAAGAATAAATTAAATATTTTGTAAATGGGCGATTTTAGAGGAAAATCTTGAAATCCGTTGATTTTTATTTTTAATGGGCGCTTCGTGGGATCAGCTTTTTATTTTTGACGTCATCTCTGTGACCGTCATTAGGTCATCAATAAAATTTCTAAATAGAAAAGTGGGTCTTGCAATACATCTATTGAAAGGACTTTTAAATATCTATTCACCCATATCAATATGTCTAAGTATTATTGTCAAAAGTAGTATTAATGACATTCGAACAGATTTCTTAATTTATTAAGTATTGTTATGATGTATTTATTGATACCCAAAAATAAATTTGGTAAAGGTTGTCAGTGACAATGAAAATATGTCTAAACTACTTTTTACCTTTTTTAAAAAAAACTAGTTACTTTATCAAAATTCCTTTATTGACATTCAACATAATTGTTATTGTCCAGTGGTTAATGATTGTAGTGGACGAAATCAAAAAAAATTTGCCTCTTTTATCAACATGAAGCTGATTGAAACGGAAAGAATTGAAATTCTAATATTAATTGGTTGTGGAGATAAAACATGTACGCAGAAAGAAGTATGTATGTTATTCAATAATATATAGTCAAACCGAGAACCAATTACACAGTTCACAGTAAGCAAAATTGAGGAAAAATTTAGAGAAACGGGTCATGTAAAAAACCTCCCTAAAGGCAGTAGAAAACAAATATATGAAAACAAGAACAAGTAGGGTTAGACAATGAGGTTGGTCATCAAACAGTTCTTAGAACGCTAAAAAAGGAGAGGTGGCAACCCTATAAAGTAAATTTAGTGCAGGAACTTATGGAAGAAGATTTTGATAGAAGAGTTAAATTTTGTGAAATTCTAATGGAAAATAATAACAGATCCGATGTTTTTAAAAAAAGTTCTTTTCTTTAATGAAACTACATTTCTCCTAAACGGTCATTTGAATCGTCAGACTTTCCAGTATTGAGCTACAGAAAATCCACATAGGATGCAGGAGTACCGTACTCAATACCCAGAGAAAGTGAATGTTTGGCGAGAATAATAGATAATAGGATTATAGGACCATACTTATTCGAAGGAAAAAACCTTCACAGGTCCTTGATATTTACTATTTCTGCAGAACTTCTTACTCCCAGAATTCAACTGGTTGTTCCCAAACAGAAATAATTTGTGGCTGGAGCAAGATGGTGAGCCACGGCACTATGCTGTCTTGGTGAGAAACTAGTTGGACAACGTCTTCCCAAATCGGTGGATAGGTCGAAGAGGAGCTATTGAATGGCCACCGAGGTCACCTGATTTAACTCCTCTCGATTTCTTTTTATAGGGATACTTGAAAACTAAAGTGTACATAAATAGACCATAAACTATTAATGAACGAATAGGCATTGAGATTGCAAAAATAACTCCTGAAGTTATAGTGAAAGTTCGAGAAGAGTTCCCTGCTCGCCTTTCGTATTGTATTTTAGATGACGGTAAATAATGTGAGCACTTGCTTTAAATTTGGTTATACTTAATTATAATATTTATTGTAACATTACAAATTTAATAAATCATTTTTTTGACAACGTACAAAAATTAATTACTTAGACATGTTGATATGGGTGAATAGATATTTAAAAGACCTTTCAATTAATGTATTGCAAGATCCACTTTTATATTTAAAATTTTTATTGAAGAACAGTATGTAAATAGAAGAAAATTAACGTTATGGGATACAAGTAAAGAATCAAGTATAACGTAGACGAATTGAAGTCGCTTGTATTCACGTCAATTTTTAATTTTAGTTTTTTAAATAAGGCAGTTGTGAACATTTGTTAAACCCACACGAGTATTAAAGTATTCTTTTATTCGAACTATAAAATTTCGTATGCGAAAACCAGGAATCAAAAACTCGGAATATTCGCTTTATTGGTTATCTTGTCGATTTTTCTTTAGCCGAAGTAAACAAAAGTGGCAATTTTGCATTTTTTTTGAGCTGAAATATCCTTTACCATTCCTCGGTGGATTCCAGAATAAAGAAATTCTTTTTTCGTTTTCTATTTTCACTGAGTTGCAGGAAAATTCTCTTTGAAGATAGGTAAATAAGTCTGAATCTTCGGATTTCTATATAAGTTATTATTCCATACCAAAAAATAAAAAAGCGAACAGAGAAATGTAAATACAATAAAAAAACTCTTTTGCGGAATATAAATTGTGTGTGTGCGTGTGTGTTTTTTGTTGTATATTCGCGTACATTTTGAGCAATTTTAACGAGGTTTTCGTCCATCTAACTTCCGAACTGTCCGAGAACGACGACGGTAAAGTGGGTCACCCTAATTTTATAGAAAGTTTTTACATCAAACTTGTAGAATGCCCCACCATATGTGAATAATTTAAATGGGAAAATCGTGTTCGTTTCAGATCGAATTCTATGCATGTTCCTAGCTTTATTTCGGATGTTGTCGACTCTAACTTTTTGAAAGAGCAGAACTGATTAGTTCGGCATATGACCAGTTCGGTTTGTTTTCCCGCTTTTGTCGCGAATCGCTTTTTCGCTTTTTCAATAAGCGACGTATAATTTAAATTAAATTTAATTTTAACTACTACCGTCAATTAACAACTGATTGATTGAAATTATTACGAGCCGCCCCTGTGGACGATAAGGGTGAATTGTAACAAGAGAAACGAGTCGAGGGTGTGGAATATATTTGAGAACACAATTGTTTTAGGTGTTCATCGGATAAATGAGTTCCGGAAATTGGGTAACGCAAATTTAATCCGTGAATCCTACGTGTACTCACTCGAATAAAATAATAAAATAAAACCGTAAAGTAGCTGCATAATTGTGAAAATAATTTCAAGGGAAATGAAACCCGTTTATGGATGGAGCTAATTAATGTATGTTTAAGCTCGGTACTAAATAATAAAAACGGCGAGTATATTGAACAGTATTGGAAATAGAAAAATCGTGAAAAGCAAATGAAGAAAGTGAAAAATTCTTTTACTTTCTTATCTTCGTTATTATTTGAAATATTCAAGAAGTAATTTTTTTAAGTAATGATTATTTTATTTTTGGTTATTTAGAAACTTTCTTATATTTAAGTTTTGAGGATAAAGAGTACTTCACATTATGTGATTTATTACATACTTTTTTCATAAGCATTATTTTATTGTGATGAAATCATGTGACAACTAACGGTGATAAATCACATAATGTAAAGTACTTATAAGTCTTCATCATAAGCGGCTATTTTAAGTAATGGAGTTACTATACACATCTCACCTCTTGAAGAAACTGAATATGTATTTTCCTTATGGTGATCTCCAAATTTTTTCCCACTACTCTTTTTTGGTTTCCTTAATTGCTATTTTAACTTTACATCTGTTGGTTAATATCTTTTATAATCTACTTGGTTTTTAGTCGTTAGAAATTATTTTTTTACATTTCTTACTTCTCTTTTATTTTTTATTTTAAATCCTGGTTTTACTGTTTTGTTTTTAGCTTTTTGCCATGTCTTCTACTATCTCTTTATATTTTCCCTGAATTATTTATGCTCTTTTATTTTTTGTTCTATTATTTTTTGGTTATTTAATTATCTTTTCGGTCTTTCTTAATGTATAGCTCTTTATCTTTTCTCTAAAATGTATTCTTGTTTTATATAGTTTGTTTTCTTTCTCCTTGTATATTTCCTTTTTGACCATTTTTCTCGTAACCTTAACATCTATGACAGTTTTGAATTTATTTTTCTCTATTAATTTTTAGTCTATTATGGATCTTTCATTTCTCTTGTATATTTATTTATGCTTATCGATATCTCTAATTTTGTGTTTGTTATTTTCTAAATTGAATGCTGTTATTCTTTCACCAATGCTATTTCTTTTCATTTCTGCTTCTTCTATTCCTTAATTTTCATTAGCTATTTGTCCATTCAGATCTCCCTTTATCTTTATATTCCCTCGAACTTCATGTATCACTTATCGTTCATTTATTTCGTATGTTACAATTATGGTCCACATTTTCTTATTCACCATTTTAATTCCTATACTTAATATTCTTCTTTAATTACACTGTTTAGCTTGTTTGGTGCTATTATTATTCCTTGTCCTTCTTTTGATCTTTTACTTTCTTCCAGACCATAACAACAAAACCAGAATTTTTATCTATTTCTGTTCTTTTTTGTTTCTATGATATATAATATTTTTATTTTTTTATCTATCATTTATACGACTATTTCCTCTTCTTTCCCATTTATGCTTCTGACATTCTACGTACATACCTTTTTAATGATAATTTTGTTTTTAATCTTTTATTTTTATTCTTTATACTCTTTTATCCTATTCTTTTGTTTTTCATTTTTTGTATCATTTCTCATTTCATTTGTTATCCATTGAGTTTTCCAGTTTCCTTATTAATTGCCGAGTTCTTTTGACCATTTTATGTTGCTACTTAGTTTTTTTATAATTCCAGCTTATTCTTCTCTATATTCCATTTGTATCTAACATTTTCAATTACAAGTTTATTAAATACTACCTTAACTTCTTTCTCATTATTTCTTTTTGGATTTTATGTTCTTTTTTGGTTAGGTCAAGTTGTACAAATATTTTCGCTTCCTGGAACTTCTTTAGTTTATTTTTGCTTTCATTACTTTATTTTCCGATAATTCCTTTATTTTCAGCAGACACATTATTCCTAGTTTCCAATTGCACATCATCTAAATTTTTTTTTTATGAAGTTTTTCACTTTTAGTGTCAACTCTTCATTTGCTTTGAAACGTAATCCCGTTACTATTATACTATTCCTTTTCATCTTCTTTTCTATGTTTTCTGTTTTATTTTCCTTATAGTATATAGTCTTTGTTTAGTTTGTTTTAGTTTATTTCGAATCTCTATATTTACTAGTTAATGTTGATTAATCTCTTTGGTATGTCCTTTGTTTTCTTTTCAAATTTATTTTATATAGAGACATTAATAAATGATAATAATGGAAATCGAAGTGATGGTTACTAATTTCTTTGTGCGCTTGCCAGACATAAATAGAACATAAACTTATCGAGCGACCTCTCTGCAATCATCAATATTCAAAAAGTCACTCCGCCTAAAGCTCTCCTATCGAAAATTGATCCTCTTACAAAGAAAAGACGGCAGAAAACATTATCTAGGAGAATTCCGGAGCGTTTCCAGATTCCAAACGTCATTTCTAATGGCTTAACATCTGTTTCGGAATCGGTGTTGACCGATCACGAAAAACGAAAAGTTCGGACATAAAAAAATGAAATATTATATCTTCGTTTATGTTTTATTTCTTTTGTTTTCTTTGCTCAACTGAAGTGATGAGTCCTAATGGAAAGAAAAATGGGAAAAGCGCTCCGATTCTTTAGAATCTTTTCGTCGCGTAACAGTTGTTATAAATTTTGTGTGATTTACGAAATATTTGTATAAAGTATTTTTACTAAAAAATCTGAGCACGTCATAAGCACGTGGTTAAATTTTTTCAGTCACAACCGTACAGTGTTGTCTAATCGACACAAAAGAAGAAAAATCGAGAGAATAGTAAAAAAATCTAAGGTTATATTTCATTGTCACTATGAAAAGTTGAAATAAAGAAGCATAATAAACATTATGATTATATTGTGATTTGTAGTTTAATCATGTAAAAAATGTTAATAGTGTAAATTTAATAAACCTTTTTGCCTCTTTTAATAACTACTTTCGTTCAAATTGGTGTATACTATATTAAGTAGTGAAAAAAATTATCGAAAAAAACTTTCTAACAACACTTACTTATTCATTAATATTTTTATACGAAAAAACCAAGTTCTAACCTAACTAAATTAATTAAATTAATGGCAATATAAACTTTATTCTGTTAGTGACAACATCATAATTAGTTTGACCAACAGTACATATTTTCAGAGTTACTTAAAGTAAAGTATGTTTCATTCAATAACAAATTTATAATATTTTCTTCATAAAGTTTAAAATATATTTGTAATTAATATTATTGAAATAGTTATAAATGTATACAAATAATCGCGTTTATTTTTTTTTCATTGTAATTATAGGTTTTGGATAGATTCGGATAGTTAGTTTATTTCAGAACAATTCGAGTAGTTGTTAGTACTATAACATGCATCTTATTGTAACAAAAATTCTATACAATGTGAATTTCGAGTAATTAAAACCCTCCAAATGTCTCACCATAAAAGGATCCATAAAAACTACACCAACTGTAGCATGTAGTGTATAATTTTTAATGCAATGGGAAAGAAAAATTGTACTTACTTTACTTTTTGAACTCCGAAATACACATAAATTAACAGATAATTAAAGCTTTGTGAATTGCGCCAGACTAGGGTGCGGAAGTTAGGCGAAGCTGGCAAGTGATAGAACTTCCTAAATTGCCTTAACATTTCATATGTTGTTAAGCGTTTCTTATTCAGTGGTGTACCGCAATATAGAACCTTAAATTTCTCGAAGCGGTTAATAATAAAACGGCGTTGTCAGTGTGCTTATTTGTGTACCTCTTTCCACCAAATAATTAATATAAATTGAAAGAAAATCATTACCAAACTTATGTAATTTTATTAACAAAAACTATTCTGAAAATAATTAGTTAAAATATTATTTTCTTAATTCAACTGATATTTTTGTTTTTATTAGAAACCAGTTTTAAATGTTTATTCGGTAATAAACATCAGGTTTGTCGTCATAAGGTAAATATATTTATATATTATGATCTAGTAGTAATTCAAAATAAAATTTATTTGAAATGAAAATTTTTATATAATTAGTTAAAACAAATTAATAGGAAACAAAATTCAACAATAAGAGTAAATTTTAACTACAAAATACAAAATAACAAGACATTAACATAATTGGAACATTTCAAGGTTAATCGAACGAATAATCGAAATGATCATTTTTTTTAATCTAGATAGAGAAGAAAGATACACAAAAACTATATTAGGAACATGTTATATAATTATATAATTTTAAGTATGAAATAATTGTTTGACTAGATATCAGATATTAAAATTACTATATAATGAATTCTAACATAATGTTATTTGGCTAGTTCATATCAAAGGTACATTAACATTATTTTTTAATTCCAAAATAAACTTAGGTAGCTTTTGAATTAAAATTAAAAGACGAAACATATTATTATTGTTGGATTAAGTTTACAATAGAAGTGCAACGAATTATGAATTAAATTAAATATATTTGAGTTTTTTAGATACAAAAACATGACACGGAATAATTAGGAAAATTTAATAATGAATGTAATATACAAAAGCACAGTACATGTATTTGAAAGAAGAAAGAAAGAGCTTTCTTAATCTGCAAAAATTAATTGCTAGCAATCATGTATTTAAAGCTTAAATTTAGAAATTTTGTAAAATTTTTCAAAATGTCTGACAAATTGTGAATTATAAATTTTTTAGTGGACTGTGAATCCAAAAATATATAAGTTAACTCTCAAAAATTAACAGTGACGATTCGAATTTTAGCTTGCCAAAATCGCTAATATTGGACGATAAGATCAATTGGATTTCGCTTCAAAACTATTTAATTCTTTGCGTGGGCAACAAAAAATAAAAAAGGAATCAATGCAAACAAGAAGGATCAACGTGTGACAATAATCCATTGAATCATTAAAAATGTTTTTTAATTTTCTCCTGTCTTTTCTATTTCTTATGCTAATTAGAGAGGTATTCTTCCTCTGTAGTGTAAATTGTTCAAAACATTGCCTTGATCAAGAAATTGGTCTCTCACTACAGGATTTCTTTTTTGGTAATTGTTATACTTTCTGCTATCTTAGAACCAAAAATCAGTGCAAAAAATTCGTACTTTCCGCTTGCACTTAGTAAAAATAAATTGGTTCATTTTAAACGAGTTAAAATAATATCCAGCCCATTTTTAGTTTACTATTACGATGGTTTTTATGCAAGTTTGAATTCGTAAAGTCGCAGTTGATCGCCAGAAACTCCAAAGTAAAGAACTCTTTCTAGTAACAGTCACCATTAACACTCTCAAAAGTAAACTACTATCTCTATGGATTTATATATTATTCGTTGTTAAATTAAATTTGTACATTATGACAAACCAAAAACAGCCAGTGTATTTAATTTTAAACGTAAGGAAGACTATGTGAATTTTAATTTTAAGTATTGATAATTCATGAATAAAAAAACATTTTATTTATCTTGTAAATATGAAAAAAATGTCTCCTTGTTTTTAGTTCGAAAACTGATACCTAAATGATTAATGTGCAGATAATTATGAAGTACTCTAACCCCCATTCCAATTTATTTGATCGATACTTAACAATTTTGCCGCATATTATATATAGTATTCATAAATAATTCAATAATAATAGAAATCTATCTGTAATACAAGTTAAATTTTGGAGAACAATTCAGGTTAGGGAGATTGTAATTATTTTATATAAATATAATTTATGTTTGTTATAGCTTACAGTAATAAAATATTAAACAACAATTTAGCGTTCTGGCGAAATTTAATTTAATATTTCCCAGCTCGACGCTCTTTAAAATCTAGGGCAATATAACTGAGAAAACCGTTCATATTATTTGTTATGTAATTAAGACGAGTGTGCTTATGATTGACCCTGTTTCCCCCATCGTATTTTCGACCTTGACCACATTTTCCGGGTGTCCCGAAGGACACGTACGAGATGAGAAAAGGAACGCGAGCATCTTAGAAACAAAGATGACAGCCTGGTCTAGTGGAAAATATGTTGCTTATAAGAATGCAAAACATATACGGGAAAAGGGAATTTAGTTATTCAGTACGAGGGGTTTTTGGGATTCTTGTTGTTATTACTGGAGACACTAAGGATTATTACAATTTGAATTTATAACGTTGATATGCTGCATATTTTCCGGAACCACAATTTTTGTTAATACTACATTCTTTTAAGAGAAATTAAAATAACAACTGTTGGTCTTTCGTGGAATGTCATCTATTTCAGACAATTTACTATATTTATTAGTTTTTGTCGAATTTCAAACAAAATGTTTGCTCTTCGGTCTAGGCACTTTAAAACACTGCTGTCAGTACTCGGCTCTACGTGTTTACACAACTGTTTGGCATACTGGCTCCCCAAGAATATTTGTATTTCTGGAATTTTTGTTAACAATACGTACAGAATAATGATTTAAAAAAGTTTTTATCAGATAAAAAAATAAGGTTTGGATATCACTGCATTGCGTTTAAACTAGCTTATAGAAATAATGTCTTATATTAGTAAACTTCCAAAATAAGCATTGCAATGAATCTTCTGTGTCCTGTTGATATATTGGAGGCACTGCCTGTGTTTTTATAAGGATTTATAGCGCGTAACAAATTTCATAGATTATTCATGTTTCCTAATATTAAATATGTACATTAAAAATTAATAAAGACTTTAAGCGCGTAACTTTTTATGGCATACTTTCAAGCGCGATTATTAAATACTATTTTATAAATTTGTTTTAATTGTTAAAAAGTAGTGTAGACTTGAACTGAACTGAACTGAAAATGAAATTCTCCCGGATCAACTCAAGTTATTAAAATTGCTGCATATTAATAATAATTTTATTAGTGAATTATTAATTTATGGAATTTTTAAACTTTTAATTATGGTATAAAACAAACGAATAGGAATTCCTGGATTTAATTTACTACTTCCCAAAGCTAAAAATTGTTCAACAAACGTCACGACCTGAAACAGGTTAGCTCATCGAAGAAAATCTGGAAAATCTCCTTTTTTCTTGACCGCCTAACAATTGACTAGAGCGTAACATCGCTTGACCTGCCTCAATTTTATCCTCTAGTATTTCTATTAAATATTGTTTTGGTGTTCTTGAATGATAACCTTGCGTAATCTTGTGTAAGTTGTGCAGAAGGTTAAGCAAACCCACCAAAATGCAATACAATATTTACTACATGATTATCAAATACGAACAAATATATGAAGTAATGAATGGATTAATTTGGAATGTTTTTTTAATAAATTGATTTATTAAATTATAGAGCGCCAAAACGAATAAAAATAATAAATTTTTTAATACGATCCTGTCGCTTGTATGCGCTGGTCCGAAGTCAGAGCCTAATCATATTTAAAGTCACATGAAACCAAGTCGCTTCTTGTTCGGGATGAAAATATAAATTATATACTATAATTTTTCAGTCTAAAGCATTAACACCTTTCTCTTCTTATAAAGAGTTCGCCAGGTACATAATGTGTGTACTGATTTTTGAAAACTTGTCTAAATTCTAGGTTATGTCTATTTTAGGTACTTGTTAAATATTAAAATAGTTTCATTCGCAATAATACAAACAAATAATTCCGAAGAATAGTAGGGACGCAGGTAATTAATTATTCATCTATTATAACGAAACTTATACTTAAATTAGTCTTTATAAAAAATTTTCATTTTTTAGTTTTTTAGTTTAGTTTACAGTGACTTTTAGAAGAATTCCATAATTTCAATATTATTAACTAAAGGTGTATTGGTTTTCTAAGCTACATCGACGATATTCTCTCTTCTCAAGCTAAAATTCAAGTGGTAACTGTCAAATTATGACAGTTAATTTATAGGTTTTCGAGTTTATAGCCCACAAAAAAAACTAATGTTTTACAATTTGTCAGACTTTTCGAAAAATTTTAACTCAAAGTTGAATGATTATATATCATGTTTCTAATATAAGTTTTTCTCCATATTTCATTATCGTTTTTAAAAAAAAATTAATAATTTCGATTATTCGTTCGATTAACCTTGAAATTCTAATTATGTAATGACATGTTATTTTATATTTTCTAGTTAAAATTTATTCTTATTGTCGAATATTGTTTACTGTTAATTAGTGTCAATCAATTATATATGAGTGCAAATAAATTTTATTTTTAATTACTGCTAGAATAGAATTCCATTACATTCATTTCCCGATAATCACTTGAAATATTATATATATAAATATATAAAGTCTTTTCGTATATAACAATATTTTAAAATAGAAACTTATTACCTACGTTTCAATTTTAAAATTAAATCAAATGCAAATTCGAGAATTAATTTCCGACTATAATTTAACACTTAAAATGGCCAACATATTACACTAGAAATTCTCAAACGACCCAAGAATTGTTATTTAAGTTTTGAGGATGAATTATGTACCTCTTTTGAAGTCGATTTGCGCCGCCCACTTTCTTCATTAAAATTCAAAAATCCTACAATGAAATATTCAACATTTTTACTTAATTTCCACAATTAAAATTTTAGATTGCTGAGAGATGGTTTTTAAGGTAATATCCAATTTATATTTCTCTATTTTGAATATGTAATTGGATTAGAGTTTCATGTCGGCTCGATCGAACAAAAAGCGTCCATCTTAATATACATTTCTCTGTATTGTAATAGAAATAATAATTGTGGTTTTATAGTTTAGTTGGAAAATATTTCAGGTTTTTGTAATTTTTTCGAATTAAAAGTAATGAATTATTTAAACAAAAAAAAACCAATCAAGTAAACAGATAGAAATTGGTTTCTCTAATCAACGCTTTGGTCTAACTAATGGCAAATTCTTTTAGAAGTGGACGATTCATTTACGACAGGTTTTATTGACAAACTTTTGAAGTGAACTCTGTGATGTCTAAAATGGAAGAGAACTTTTCACAATTTTGACAATATTTTTATAAAAAAAGTCTAAGCCAATTTGAAACAATATATTATGATTTGGCATTACTTAAAATCAATTTTATATAAAGGTTATTTTATAATGCCTTGAAATTTTAATAAAAAATATTATTTACAAAAACCTAATATTCAATTGTATACTAATAACCTCATGTGATGCGAAACTAATATCTAGAATTTTAAGTATAATTAAACACTAATTACTGAATTTAAATAATGTCCCAAAAATTAACAGACCATATGAGCTTTTCAATTAATATACAAACACATTACTTTAAATTTCACAAATCTATACTGAAGAATTCCAAATTTCTTCGGAATGCAATACTGTAACTGAAAATTGCAGGAATATTATAATTTTATTTCGCTAAAATTTTGTATCCATTATTAAAAATTATAATGCATGTTTAATTTGTAAGCACTTCATTATTAACAATGCGTGAAATTTGATGCTAAAGTAAATAATAACAACGCTATTTTAGGATCAATTTATAACGTTTCAATTATTTGCAGTATTATTGTACTATTCTGCTATTATTAGCAGGAACATAAGTAAATTACTCGTTTGATACATTTTGTATAAAATCAAATATAGCAATTTTTTAATATATAAAATGCATGCGTTCATTTTAATTGTAACTAATAAATAATATAATCTCATTTTGCCGAAAATCAAATGAATTATGATCCATTCTGTATAAAACAATAATAAAGTAAATATACAGTTTTATTTTCCTTTTAAATATTTCTTTATGAGGTTTCCTCTTCATCTTTTATTACAGACAAATTAAATTTTCTCCATAGTTCTTATTTTGATCTCTCATAACATTTTATGGTCGCTCAATGTTGAAACCATATAAAAGTATTCGGATTTATTTCATGCAATTTCGTTTTAGTTACTACGAAAGATAATAAAAATGTAAAAAATGTATTATCAGTAGATCATCGATAGATCTTTTTTTAATTATTGATTATGGGCTACGAATAACATTTACTAATAAATCTCTACCTTCAAAGTTTTCTCGAATAGTGTATGTAAAACAGTTGTGATTCTTTTAAAACCCTTTGTATACCAGGGAGTTTAACAATCTAATTTTATTTACATAATTAGTTATACCGAGTGGAGTACGTGCAATCCTTATTAGGTAGAATTCTCTTCAAATTGAAATTAATGTGACTATTGAATTCACATATTTAGAATAATCAATGTGCCTCTGATTGTGGAAATCTTGAACAACAACCCACTTATGGAAGTACGATAAGGTTTTTGATTACATTTTGCAAATCACAATACAATTTGACATAAAAAAGTTTGAATTATACTTTTATTCCCGTCACTAATTAATCTATATCACCGATCTCCCAGTGGTACCACTGTTTCACACGAACGAGACTTTGTCCGACTTTAAGTAACTGACCGAATTTTTAACTTTTATTTTACTTTTTAACACGACCAAAGGCGAGGTACAATTCAAAGAATGTTACTCATTCAAGACGTAAAGTTCAAGTGAGTCACTTTTCCAAGTTGCTTAACCGTGCGACACTCAAATTAACAATATACTGCTACCCACAGTCTGACACATGTATGTCCAATTGTCTTAGGATAGTTGGGATATTCTACGTGACTAACTCTGAAATATCTAAAATGATAGAATTGATTAATTTGTGTCTTAGTAGAACCTGTTTTTGTTTTTTATAATAAAAAGTAATAAAATTAGAAATTATAAAAATCTAAATTTGGTATGCCTTTAATATGTTTTTTTATATTTGTCTAATTTATGAGTATAAGTATAAAACTTTAAATTTTTGTCTTTCAGGTGGTTTACTAAAATTTCTCTAAGCTCTTTAGTATCAAGAAAAAACAGTTTACTAAATCGAACATTTATTTGATTTTATGACATCACTCACCTGCCTTACAAATTCTTTGTGGGTTTTCGGTGTTCCTTCTGTTACTACTGGTGATGTTTTAGGTTGCGGTTTTGGTTTTCCTGCCACTATTTCCCTTTCCTCTCTGCTTTCATTGTCTTCACTTTCCTCCAGTTTCTGAAATCTATTACTTATTTTTATCCTCCCGTCTATTATTTTTCCTTGCTTTTCTTTGTCTTCTTGCTCGGCCCTGATTGTTTCCAGTCTTCTTCCATTTCACTTTTTTATTTCCATCATTTCAGATACTTCACTGCTCCTTAGATTTGTTTGTTCTATTACTGTTTCCTCTTTCGTTTTTTGCCCTATACTCTTTTCAACGACTTTTATCTGTCTTTCTTTTTCTTTTTTTTGTTTTAGAATTCTTATCACTTCTACCAAATGCAATATTGCAAAGCTCATGAATTCTTTGCTCTTTAGCTTCCTCATCCAATTCCTCAAATTCTTTAATAATTTGCTTTTCCTTCTTCTCCTTCCTCACTAAGCTCCTAGATCTTGCTTCACTGCCTTCTCCCGACTCTTCTTCATCCCTTGCTCGAGTTTCTCTATGTTTTTTCTCCTTAATTCTCTTATTTACCTCCATATTCTACGCACTTTACTCTTTCGTGGGTTTTTTCCCCTAAAGTTGGGATTTTAGAGTTCAGTCCGGAGTGTGAATTATATATATAATGGATACTTTTTTTACCCACATTCACACCACCGCAGGATTGTAGCGATGTAAGCAATTTCTTCTTTTAAAAGGTTTCACGACTGGAACTCTGCGCATGTTTACTTTTGTATTTTTAAGTGGGTTGTTGTTGCCATATGTGAGTGTACATTAACAAAAGGAAAATAGGGGAAGTAAGTCGTTTATCTCACAATCTATAAGATTTTATTTTTCATAGAAAAAAAGGAAAACTACCGGTTTCGTGGGAAAAAAAAATGTGTCCCATTTTGCCACGAAACCGGTAATTCTCCTCTTTTTTCTATGAAAAATAAAATCTTATAGACTGAATACAATTTTATAGACTGTGAGAGTAAATAGCTCTTATCCCCCATTTTCCTTTTGTTTTTTTATTTGTATGTCATAAATATTAACAATCGTTTAAATACGCTATTAATTAAAATTGAATGCACAATAATAATTTACTAGATGATAAAGTGTCACATATGTATTATTTAAAAATAAATTTATATCTATAAGTTATATCAATATAAAGATATTTGTTGATTTAACGAATAAAACATGAATCTACCCTGGGAAAAAGAGCATTTATTCGTGTTTAATTTTCGTTAATATTTTAATTTAATTTTCGATTATAGTTGAGTTTAATTTCCATTTATTCTTGAGTTTATTTTTATGTTGAATATAATTTGTTTATTATATAATGGCGCTCAATTCAATTTCATTGTCTATAATAAATTTTAACTTTAATTGGAAAGTTAATTTCTTTATATAGGAACAATTTTTTTTTCTTAATTTTTTAACGTAAAACCAACGGCATTTATAAAAACTAGGGCCTCTAAAATATTTGGAAACTCGATAAATCTTACATATCATGTAACTGTTTAAGCAACAAAATATAGCATAAAAAATATTTACAACATAGTAAACATCGGTGTCAAACACGCTAAATACGATCCAACTATAGCGTGGATTAATTTCATTAAAATCAAATGCCTAAGATTAAATTATCAACAAATTTGAAGATAGCTCAAGTTACTGAATATCTTCATACCGAACTCCAAAACATGTTACTCAGAACCAAATTAAAAACGACATGAATTAATATAATTGCAGTTTAAACTTAACTCCTAGCAACAACTATTACTGCGATTTGAATTATAAAATCAAATTACTCCCTACAAACATTAACCGCGAAAATACATACTTAGAAATTAATTTAAACCCAGAATAAGTACGTTACAAAATTTTCGAAACCAAAGAGAAACATAATTAATCTGAATTATTATTTTTTCTAATTTAAGAAAGTGATATTCTTTTGTCGGTGTTAACGAAGCTTTTTTAATTGACGTAAGGACCCTTGGGCGGGATAATGACTGCATAAAACGTTGACAGAATTTCGTAAAATTAAATAAAAAAACATAATTCATTGACAGGATTGCGTGTTTAGTGGCGTAATAATTTATTTTGGTGAGAGGGAAAAGACCATTAGGGAGTTTTTATTTTCTCCAACAAAATTGACTTACTTTCATTAACACCGTTTTTTTTACCTTTTTATGGCGGTTTTATTTCTTTGGTATTCAGTGAAATGCTTTCACTTAAAAAAGAAGAGAATAGTTATAAATAATTAGAAAGTTTTCTTTAAATAAAATAGTAAATTGATCACTTTGTATATTCAACGTATTGTGAGAGTTACAACGAAAGATTCTAAAGGAGAGATTATTAGCATTTCAATTTGGAAAATTGACACTGAAAATTACTTAAATTCGCACAAACAAAAGGATAATTTTAGCACAAGAGAAAGCAATCTGAAATGAAACATTAACTTCATGAACCAGAAGCTAAAGGAATATGATGAATACAAATAAGAGGATCATTGTGGGTCTATATTTTAATAAAGAAGGAAAACATATTTCTGATAAGAGATTTGAAAATAATTTTATTCTTTTTAGCCCTACTATTCAATATTTTTTTTAACCCTTTAATCAATAGACCTTGAATTAATTGAACAATTTGTTTATAATTTATTATTATTATAAACAAATTTATTGTAACGATATTAAATAGGTTAACGAGATTTCATACAACTATGATTAAATAACTTTTGTAATAACTAAAATCAAAGGTTTAATATGACCAAATATTACAGTAAAGTTTATAAATGTTCATAATGATATTTTCTGATAGTCATAGAAAACTTATTAGTACTAAATGCATATTTAAATTGGATGTAACAAATTATCGTATAAATTTCATTCAAATCTAATAAAAAAAATACGGTCAATGTATGCCAACCAAAATGTTAAATTTTTATAAAATAATTGAATAAATATTATGAGGAAATAAAATTATAAGATATGATTATTCAAGGTCAGATTTAAAAGGCAAGCATAGATAAGAATTAAAATTTTACCAACTGACTCAGATATAGCTTTAAAATCACAGTCTAATAATTTATATTACGAAAAATGATAAATTTGCAATTTGATTGGAAATTTAAAACCTGTTAAAATTAAAAAAGAAATGAATAGTGGTATTTTAACTATAAAAAAATAAAATTATAAGTATTATTCAACAGTTTCAAAATCAGATAAAAGTAGTAAAATCGTCATTTTAAATACAAATGATTCCAAATTTAAAGTAAATGAATTTATTGGATCAAGCAACTTAAAAATTCTATGTAGAGACCTAACCAAAAAGTTTTCAGATGGGTTTAGGGAACTGGTTAATCAATTAAATTCCCGTGTAAATAACTATGATAAAAAAACATACAATTCAAAAAAATCCCCAACCATCAAAATTATACGGTACAATTTAGTTACATAAAGATACAAAACCAATTAGGCCTGTAGTTTCTTATATCAATACTCAAAATACAAAATTAGCACAGTTTCTGAATAAAACTTTAACTAATTACGGTTACGTATCAAAATAATCAGTGAAAAACTCTTTGGATTTGATACATAAACTAAATACGAGTATACATAAACTAAATTAAAATACAAAATTAATTTCTTAGTAATATGTTCCTCCATGTGAATGTATACCATTAATAACTAAATTATTAGAAAGAAAACACGTTAACCAAAATTCAGTCAATGAAATTATAAATATAAATATATTTTATGTAACAATCAAAATTACTTTGTTTTTGATAATAAAAGTTTATATTCAGAACGAAGAATTACCAATGGGTAGTCCAATATCACCAATTTTGGCAAACATTTTTATGGATAATTTAGAACAAATAATTTTTGATTCAAATATTTCCAAGAATGTATTATTTTGGTATAGATATGTTTTGGCTTGTCTTACAAGTAGTGATGACAATTGGATATTTTCTTTAATTGTATTAACAGTTTAGATCTAAAAATAAAATTTACTGTTGAAATTGAAGATAACAGTTCTATAAATTATATGATATAAATATCAAAAGAGTAAATTATAGTCTTCAATGTTCAATTTATCGTAAACCAACTCATACAAATATGACCATCTCATATAACTCAAATTACTCTATGTCATAAAAATTAGCAGCTTATAATTCAATGATACATAGAGCCTTTTCAATACCAATGAATAAAGATGATTTTAAAAAGGAAATTAACATAATAAAACGAATCACTACCTCTAATAATTATCCATTACATCTAATAAATGGGTTGATTAAGAAAAAGGAAGAAAATGTTGCCGTTAACCTGATCTTCCCGAAACAACCTAAAGTTCACGGGTCATAAAGAACAATCACATATTTTGCACATATTTCAAACAAAATATCAAAAATTGTATCTCGTACATCTTCCACAGTATTTTTTAAAGTACGAAATATTCTAGATTCATTTTTATTAAATGTAAAACCTAAAATTAATAAATTTTCAAAATTGCGTATTTACAAACTAAATTGTCCGGATTGTAACGCCATCTATCTTGGGCAGGCATTAAGAAATTATAACATACGCTACTGTGAGCACTTAACAGCTTATAGATTAAAACGACCATATCGGTCACATTACTCAAAACACAAACCTACACTTAATGAAACAATGGAAACAACAGTGGAAGTACTTCATATAAGTGATTTTTTGGAGGAATATGAAATAAAGAAACACCTGAAATATCCTCTATATCTAGTATTGAATGAACAACTAAACCTGGGAAATTCAATTATCTTAGATCACCTTTTGAACTAAATAATACTAACCAAATATATTTTCAGGAAAAAAAAGAATATTGCTTAATAATGATTAGTTGTCGGGTTTGTGACATAAAATTATTTATGTTTTAAAAAAACTTCTTTCTGTCTGGAAAATGGTGTATGTCAATATACCGAAAACTAGGTAGACTGGACTAAATATTAAAACGCTTTGGAAGACTGTGGAAATGCAAGATAAGTATTATTTATCTTTTCGTATTTATTATGAATAATTTCCGCAAAATAAGAGTTGAAACAATTAATTTCATAATAATAATCTTTGTAATGTAAACATTGCCGATATCAAGTCGAATACATGAGAAATATGTGAAATTGTTAAAAGCTGTGTTCATCATCACCATCATCATATGTATCAAACCTAAAAATTATGTGAAAAGTAATTTTATTATTAAACATTAATCATAATATAAAGTGTTAAGTGAACGTAAATAGAAATGGACTAAAATGTACATGCCTTATGAGCCTTTTGAAAAAGTATATGCTTTTTCTGTTGTTTTCCAAGTTATTAGAACTTATTCACTAAAGCGTCATCACAATTGGAGGAGTGTTTGTACCCGCCGTTATCAACAGAAATAACAATTATAGAACTCTATAGTATAGAGCCGCTTTTAGTGTTAAAGTACAAATTATATGTTTTTTATTTATTTATTTAGTTGTTCTTTACTTATTATTATTTTTTTTATAAATAGTTGCTCCCAACTCTAATTTAATTTTGAACTTTGTTTAATTTAATTTTTAAACCACACCTGAGATTAATTTGTTTTTTAAATTTTTTAATAAACATTATTTCGATCATTCAAAACTTTAATAATTTAAAGAACTCTCAAAACCGAAACGACCCACTATATTATTTTCATTTCTTATATAAATTAATAATCGGAATACGCTTACATAAAATAAACCGAAAAGTACTTTATCAATTTTATAGCCAGTTCTGTACTCAAACTTTAATTTCCTACTAAACCCCACAATAAAACTGTAACGATTCTAGGTTTTATAATGATTCTAAAATACTTTAAGTTGCCCGGCAAACATTTCGCAAGTTGAGTTTCAGAACTATTGCCAGGATAATGGGCTTACAAATAAAAGTTTATACTTCTTGTGCAGATTATTTTGTTTTGTGTACACAAGAAGACCAAGATTTCAATGATATACTGAATTAGGATAATTGGATAAGTAGACTGTTATTTTTGTTTTTTGTTCTACCGTAACTTGTTGCACATAAATGATTTATTATGAAACACAAAATCTGTTAAAAATGGCCATCTTAATAATAATTAGTTATAGATGATTTGAAAACAAAAATAAAATAAAAAATCTAAACTAGAAATACACTTGTTTAGTTTATCCAAAACTAACACTGTGGTCGAATTAATGAATGTTCATAAAATCAATCGTTTTTATAAATTTTGATAATCATAAAAAACTGTGGCTTCAGTAAATCATTTTTTTTTTATTCCTTTTTAATTATACAATTTTCATAAAAACATGGTTGACTTTCTAAATACTCTGTATAACAGATTACAATTTTATATTATAAATGGAAAGTGAAGCGCATTTCAAATTTGAAGATATATGGTGATTTATTTAAAAAAGTATAACTTTTTTCTGTCACGGCGTTTTGGAACATCCTGTAGCATTGTAACTAATTTTAAATTGTGATGTTTATAGCTGTTTACAAATTTGATTAATTACTTTTTGGTATTTTTTGTATATATAAATATGTATAATTTCATTTAAAATTTTGATGAAAGCAATATTTTAAAATTTCATATATTATTTTACATATACATACATACATATTATTTAAAATATTGGTGAGAGTAGTATTTTGTATTTAAAATTTAGGTGTGAGCCCTAATTAATCATTTTATCCAAAACTATTATGTCAACCTATTAGTTCATGAGAAAACTGAATTTAAGCTTTTAAGTTTCCATAATCAACAAATTTTTGGTGGGTTCTATTTAATTTTTGAAACTGTCAAAATTCCATAATTGCGCATTATTTCAAATATTGGTAGAAACGATATTTACATTTTTGAAATTAAAATTTAGAAGCTCTATTTAAATTTTTGAAGTTTGCCCAAAATTTCATCATTTCTCATTATTCAAATTTAATTGAAGGCTCCGCCAAAATTAAGAACTTAAAATTTTGTTGGGAGCGATATTTAAATTTTATAGCTCCTCCAAAATTTCAAAGTTATTAAAAATTTTGGTGAGAGGGCTATTTAAAGTATTGTTTCCACTAAAAAATTTAAAATTAAAAACAATCTGTTATTTTATCCAAAACTCTTTTATAAGAAATTTAAATGTAAGCTTTCAAATTCCCATAAATAATAAATTGTTTTTCAGTAAAATTTCAAATTTAGTGGGAGTGGTATTTATTTTTTTTAAACAGAACCAAAATTTCAATATCGCGTTATTTTAAAATCTAGGTGGAAGTGCTGTTTAAATTTTTGAAGCTTCGTCAAGTATTTAAAACTAAAAACCCAAATTAAAATTACACTTGTTCTGTTATTTTATCAATTCTTTCAATCTGTTAATCTATAAAAAAATTACATTTGCGCTCCTAACTTTCTATAAATAATAAATTGTTCGTGAGCGCGCTAGTTAATTTTTGAATTTTAGGTATAATTTGAGATGATTTAAAATTTTGCGAAAGCGACATTTAATTATTAAAGCCCAAAATTTCAATTTCAATTTCGAATTTAAAATTTTTGTGGAAGCGCTATTTAAACTTTTGAAGCTCTACCGAAATTTTAGGTAAAATTTGGCATTTAAAAAATTCATCGAATCTTCATCAAAATTTTTAAAATTAAAGACTCATTAAAAAACTTAAATCATAACTTTTAAATTTTATAAATTATTGGTGGGCGTGTCATTTATATTCTAAAACCTCACCAAAATTTGAAGTATAACCTCAGATCATATAAAATGTTGGTGGAAACGCAATTTATTTTCGAAGCTTCACCAAATTTTGAATACTTTAAACATTGGTGTATTAACCACACAATCCAAGAATACTGTTCCGTAAAATAACCGCACAATGTTTTTTACACCGTTTAATAAATTTTTTTGTTGCAGAGCTGGAGAAAGGGATTCCTCTCGCAGCGCAGACAAGTTACTGCGCAGAGCTGGAGGAGTTGCAGGAGTTGCTCCACTTCCCTGAAGAGGTTGCCCTTCGCCTGGCCGACACTGAGTATCAACTTTTTTATCAGGTAATCAACAAACTTTTTTCGACATATATGGAACACTATTATTAATAACATTTTTTATGAATACTTTTACTAGTAATTAAAGTAGGATGATAATAATCAATAATCATTTGCGTTATGTATTTTATCTAATACAGTAATTTTGATTGTAAATGGATTTTAGTGAAATTTGTTGAAAGTTTTGGCAAATCGAGCGATCTATAATTCAATCTAGAAAACCAATACCCGCAATCGATCCGTAACATGTCACGCTAAAGCTATTAGGATTCTAGAGAATAGGCTGTGACGACAGGACTTGCAGATTTGGAACTAATTAACAATATTTCATCGAATAATACACATAGCGGTATTTCGGTCCTCTATGTCCCGTAATTGGAGTGTATTCTAAACAGTTCGTGCGGGTAAACACGGATTTATCTGTACCGCACAAAAATACACTCATTACCATTAGCAAATCAAGTCCCAAAATAACTGGTTTCGGTTTTTTGAGTTTCTCGATTTTAATTTAATTTTAATTAATTCAGTTTGTCCCTAGAATAAATTTAAATTGTATAAGTATAAAATCAAAATAAAAAAAAATAAAATTTGTCAGGATGAGCAACTAAGGACGGCCATCGGCCATATCTCAGGATTGGATTATGGTATAGCTTCAGGAAAAAAAATTGTAACTAAAGTGACCTCGAGAAAAATCTGGAAATTATTTACAGAATTGTAGGTCTGCCGCTAGAGGACGTAATTGAATAATGTTAACTATAATAACAATAATAATAATAGAGTTTGGCCTTTATACCTATTATTTTCCTGAGTTAAATTTCTCTCTTTTATACTTTTATTTTCTTGTCCACAAGATTATTATTATTTCTTTTTGTTTATTGCATTTTAATTTCTGTTTATTTTATTTTATTTCCCGCTATTTTTACGGGGTTTTTCCTTAATTTTGATTTGTGTAATTTGATCGATATATCAATATTTTTTATTTTTCTACTTTAAGACAATTTTCTTTACATTTAATATTTAATTTCCCTTCTAAATCTCTTCATATTTTATAAATATCATAGCTTTTTCCAAAAAGCTTTTAACTTGGTTTAATTCTTCCTTCATTGATCTTAACATCTTAATAATTTTATTCAAATCCACAAGTTTGTTTATTTCTTTAAAATGCACTATTAGATACAACATTGCAATATTTTGGTTTCAAAATGGCCGAATTAGATTGCTGTAATATACATTTAATTTACGTCAACGATTTGTTAATAGAAAGTAAAAGAGAAGAAACAATGGCAAAATATGCAAGGCGATTAAATTTAAAATTTCAAATCAATAGTTTGGGGCCAGAAAAATACTTTGTAGATATTCAAAATCTCCAAAAAATATATACAAAATTTCCCAGACAATGTACATTGAAGAACTGTTAAGAATCGAAAAATGCAAAATTTGTGAACATTGCACTTAGTACAGGTTACTATAAACTAACAGAAGAAAAATTATGTGGAAATCAAAACGTGTTTAGAAAAATTATTAGAATTTTAAATATTTAATAAAAAATAAAGACGAAGATTATACTAGGGCTGAAAATAATTAGTGAAACACATATTTGCGTCTTAATAATTTTAACAATATGGAAATCTAATAACGTTAGTTTAAAAGAATCGTGTTTTGTGTGAATATAAATAATGCAAAAATATTTTACTAATCACTTTTATGATAACAAAATTATTACCAATTCAAAACACTATAACAATGGTTGAATAAATTCCACAAAAACTCTCCATTAATCAATAAATAAAACTGTTGGGAACTAAAACCTTTAAGTTATCGTAACTGACTGAGTCTTAAACCACTTAAAAAAAATCCTGATGACACTAACATAGTCAGCGAAACGCGCATCAAATGCAGTATTTCAATTTGGTATTTAATTGATTCAAAACTCAGGCAAACAATTTCATTGTCAAAAGCCGCGAAACTAATAGTTAATTTACTTAAACCTTCGATTATTTTAGCTTATTTGCGTAACTCTAAACTCGCTCAATCGAGGAATTTTATATTATCCTCCTACACAAATTCATCCGCCCACACAATCTCAAATATCTGATTTAAATGAAGCCAAACCAAGAGAACTAATAAGTAATTTATCCCCTTGTTCTTTAGAATTACGTTACAAACATTGTTGATTGGGGTACACTCTAAAAGTGTAGATGAGTCATAAACTCTTTATACTCTCTAACTTATACACAATAAAATATTTTAGGAGATGAAAAAATTTCATGGTTTCCTAAAATTTCTTTGAGAGTGTAGCCTGATTCAGGTCACTGATTTTTGAGAATGATTAGCTCGAAGAGTTGGTAAATCAAATCCAACACGTCTATTTTATTTGAAGCTGATTAAAATTAAAAGTTTAAACGTTCCATAGTTTAAATTTAAAAACAGTTCCCTAAAAAAATAGTATACATTTTGGTGTGATGCTCTCACATCAGTTTTACAAATTGTGGTTAAATCCCACATAAATGTTGAAGTTGATTTATGTCCTTTTTTAATAATGAAAATATTTCTTTTGTTGCTATTATAAGTAACATTTATTTATCTTGCGAATACTTTCTTGCTGAAAACCGCATCAAAGGACCATAAGAAAACTGTTTCTTAGAATTTCTTGAAAATTGTCGTTCTATTTTGACTCTAAGGCTTAATTTCAAAGTAATTGCTTCCAAGTATAGCAAACTCGGAAAAGATAAGTTAAGAAGTAATTTCTTATAAGAATCCATATTGAATAAAAGATATTGCTCTGATAATAAAAAGGGAACTGCACTTGTTGGGTTCACAGTTAAATTAAATATTTTCTAAATTATTTTAAGCTAAAAATATTTTTTTTTGTTAGAAAAAATTTGAAGAATGATCGTACAATTTGTTGAAATAAAATTTGAAAAAAGCTTGCATAATATTTATTTCAATACGTGGGTTAAAACAATGCTACAAAAAATTTTTTTTATAAAAATGTATCAAAATTATTTTTTAAGTTAAGATAAAGCAACAATTTTCTCTAGTGAACACCATTTTTCATTTTACTTTCCTTAGAATGGTTGATTACAAAAAATAGGTAAAAATATAAAGTAATTTAGGTAGTCAGTTTCACACTCTTCTCCAACGGTGCTTCCTGGGGATTTTTGTCTTATGAATCCTTTCTTGCTGAAATCCGGCTCGAAAGACCATAAATAGAGAAATATGAGATTAATTCTCTTTGATAAAATGATTTGTTTATCATCGTTGCAATAATTTTTTGTAAAAGTTGGTTTAATGGAAGAGTGAAATGGATATTTTTTGTTTTCTTTAAACTGTACTTGTAATTTTCCACTAAAAACGTTATCTAATACTTTTATTAATTGTAAATTTAATCACTAGAGGTTCAGTTGTTTCAAATTTGAATTTTAAATAAATCTGTTTCAGTTGATATATTGATTATTTTGTTTTTGTTTACTCGTTATCAGTTTCCGAGAATTTACTTGCAACTATAGCGAACTCTAACTTAATTAAATTTAGTTTCCTTTAGTAAATATAGGTATCATTTATTTTTAGATAAATGCATTGCTAAATGTAATTAGTATTATTAATCATTTTTAAACTGCAGGTCCCCCCAATCGACTACCTACGTCAGGTGACCTTGGATTTGGGAGGAGCTACAGGAACATCTGCTGAAAGTCTTCCTGGTAACACCTCCACGAAAAGATCCTCCGTTTCTACATTAATCAAACGCTTCAACGAGGTAACTTATTTTTTCTTCTCTTCGATCTTTAATTAAAAAACGTCCAAGTATTCAGGCAAAAAAACTATTTTATACGCATTTAAGTTAGATATTGGATGCTAAAATCAAGACCATTACTCTGGGATTTAAACTGTTCATTGTTAATATATGCAGACGTTTTTCGATGCTTTTATTGTAAAACTTCATTCTTATATTTCGCTTTGAGAAAAATGCGCCCTACTTTTTATATTCTTGGTAATCTATGTAGCGTATAAAATATAATCCCGCTCTAACAACTCTATCAGATTATCCTTGAAAATTTTATTATCACGATGTAATATTCCTCTTCATATAGAAAAATTCATAATTCTGCAAATGCAATAAAAGTAGTTATTACGCAGAAACTAGAGGGCGACCATTTTTTTTAGAAATATTCGTTATGTGTATTAATTTTATCATTGTTATTATGGACATAGTTCAACAGAAAAAAGAAATAGTGTGATATTATTTGTAACTTTCTTCAACTTCCAATACGCTGTAACAATCAAATATTATATATATTCAATTATTTTGGTCATAAGTCACTCTTCCAGCTCATAAAAAAGATGTATATAATTGAAATTTTGAAAATTTGAATGTTGCATAATCCTTAAAAACACATTCTCCAAGGATTTGGGCGGTTTAAAATTTTGGTGCTCGGAAGATTTAAATTTTGTAGCTTTGGCAAAAATTTCCTAAAGGGAATTGCATCCGCAAAAAGACATGGAATTTAAATTTTCAAGTTTCACCAAAGTATAATCCTTGAGAAATACATTGTTGAAGAAATTTAAATTTCTAAGTTTTAATGTCTGTGATATTCTTTAAAAAATACGTGCTCCAAGAAAATGATCTGCTAAGATTTGGAATATTTTTGTGCTGGAAATTTAAATTATTAATTTTAGACATAATTTCAAGTCTAATATTATTTTTGAAAATACTTGGTCTAAGGAAAATTGCTTTCATCAAAAGTATCTGATTTAAATTTTAAAATTTCCGCCAAAATTTCAAGTCTGCATAATCCTTGAAAAGTGTTTTCTCAAAGAAAATGCAGTCGCCAAAATTTGAAATAGTATTACAAGATTTAAAATTTTAATGTACTGGAAATTTAAACCGGATTCGTCAAAAGCGCGTGGTTTAAATTTCAAAGTTGCCACAAAAATGGTGACTCTGTGAAATTCTTGAAGAATGCCTGATCCAAGAAAATGCAGTGGCCAAGATTTGACATAATATTACAAGATTTAAAATGTTATTGTATTGGAAATTTAAATTTAGAAATTTGCGTCACAATTTCACGTTTGTATAATCTTTGAAAATATCTTGGTTCAAAGAAAATTGTATTCGTCAAATATACCGGTTTTAAGTTTTAAGTATCACCAAAAGTTTGTAAAAATGAATATTTATAAATTATTTATATTAAAAAAATAATATTGCCCAAGGGATTTCAATCTAAAGACAAACTAATGCTAATTGCTAAAATCCGGCTCGAAGTACCATAAAATTTTAATTGTGTCTCAGAACTTCTTTATAGCTATCGTTATTTATCAATTGCAAGTCAAGCAGCAGCCTAGATTTGAACTAGAATTACCTGATTTAAGATTTTGATGGCCAGGTAATTTAAATATATAAATTTTTATCTAAATTTTAAGAATCTATAATCCTTGAAAAATACTTCAAAATTCCAAGAAGCATTTAGGAAATACAGAACTACTTACTTTTAGTACTTCTTTGGCATCTACACAGCGATGCCAGGTAGTCACAATCACTGTTTTAAAATAAAATAAACTGTAAGTACTCTAGTCTACGTTTTTTGACAACTGTGTTTGGCGCACTGGCTCCCCAAGGACAACACTTGCGCCACATAGCGGTAGAAGATCGTACTATAATTTGTTCACATGCACTATTTATATCCCTGGCACTTTTAGGTAGCACCTCGTAAAGTTATAGAAAATAAAAATTGAAATTTCTTCCATGGAAAATTCTTTGGCGTACCGCTAATTCTAAAGTAGAAGTAACAAAATTTACGTGTAAGCTGACGCTGCAGAAAATCGAATTTTGTGAATTATATATCGTTTTCGAGCACTTTCGGTAAGGGTATGCCGAGGGCAGATGCAGCGTGTTGTGACCAATACGTTTAAATGGGGAGTCCAGCAACGTTTGCTGTCCGTATTCGATGTAAAATATCGCTGATGTTGAGATACCGCAGAGATAAATGAGACTTCGACTTGCAATTTACTGAAAATCAACTAAATTTTTTATTTTCTTTTCGCTAATAACAGTAGAAGCTTTGATTTACTAAAACAATACGTTTCTTTCCAAGCGTTATCATAGTCATACGCGTTGTTTCAGAAACATTACGAGTTGTCATTCACATTCCTCTTTTTTTCTGTAAACGGGCCTTAACTGAGCTTAACTACATCGGGTTAACATTGATTTATTTAACCCATTAAATCTGTTGCGTATTTCACAGAATGTCAGTGAGTTGTATTAATGAAAGGAAATTCGACCTCCACCTCTGGTAACTCCATTATTTGACAACAATGGGATCGAACGGAGTTTGAAGTCTCACGATGACAATATTATTCGCCTTTATCTCGTATCTTTGTAATGGTGTAATGCCGACTTGCTATAACGGCTGACGATAGCAGATTTCCCAAAAGGAGACCCGACATGATGAGACATACATGGTGACATTATACACCGTGATGAAAATTAATTTGGTGGCTTCATTAATATAAATTGTTATAGACTAGTATATTGAGGGTTGTTTATTTATTTTGTTTTTGTTAGATTCCTAAATATTATCTCTAACTTTTCCTAAGATTTCTGTCTTATAAATCCTTTCTTCCGAAAATCTGGCTCGAAGGACCATAACATAATTATTTCTAGAATTTCCTTATAGCTTTCACTATTTATTAATTCCAAGTAAATACTTCAAGTCTGTATAATAATAATGAAAAACAATTTAAAATACTCAATACTACCCAATAATTCGAAAATGTATTTAGTTATTACAGAAGTACAGAATTTTAATGATAAATTTATATATTATATTCTTCAAAATAGTCATTTTTTGGATCTACAGAGCGTGGCCAACGTTTGTCAAATTCACTTATTTTCACGCTTTTCTAAAAGATTTTCTGATTTTTAAATCTTTTGTTGTTAAAATCCGGTTCGAAGGACTTACCAAATATAGGATCCTTCTTGTTCCTTTCATTGTATTTATTATTGTAAGCGATATCTTCATTTTCAAACCTGAAGATGGCTTTGTTATGAGCCGAAACTAGTCGGCTTTTTGATTGTTTCTAATCCCCAATACATCATTTGAGACAATAGATAATCTTTATCAAATATAAATTGTTATGACGTGGAATATTGAGGGTAATTTGCTTATTTTGTTTTTGTTTATTTCCCAAACATTATTTGTAACTATTCTTACTATTCACGTTTTTAAGCAATGGTTTCGTTTCTTGAAATACATTACTTTGAATGAAAAATATAACTTCTTCAAAGTACTCATGTTTTGCATCTACGTACATTGTTGCCAGCGTTTGTCAAACGTACTTAGTTTCACAATCTTCTCCAACGGTGCTTCTTTCTGAGATTTCCTGGTTTATAAATCCAAAAAATTTATATTTTTTCTTAGAATTTCTTTATACTTGTCGTTGTTTATTAACTCTAAGTAAATACAGCGACCAACATTTGAAATAAAACTACATAATTTTAAATTTTCGTGGCCAGGAAATTTAAATTTCTAAATTTAACTGTATTCTTCAAAATTATCTCTTTTTGGATCTAGCACAGCTCTAATTTTCAAATTAACCTAAACTTAAGACTTTATTAATATAAATTGTTTTGAAGTGGAATATTGAGGATCACATACTTATTTTGTTTTTGTTTGTTTCCTAAATATTATCTGGAACTCTTTCGACTATTCTCGTTCTATAACAGTAATTTTGCTTTTTGAAGTACATTTAATGAAAAATATAATTGTGTTCTTCAAATTAACCAGCTTTTCATTTACACAGCATTGCCAACATTTGAAAAACTTACTTACTTTCACACTTTCCTCCAATGGTTCTTGGGGAATTTCTGGAATTTTCTTTCTTGTAAATTTTTTTTTGTTAGAATCCGGCTCGAATGACCATGAAATTCTTATTGTTACGCGAAATTTCTTTATAACTGTTGTTATTTATTAGCTCCAAGTAAATACAGTGGCCCAGATTTGAAATATAATTTCTTGATTTAAAATTTTAAGGCCAGGGAATTTAAATTTCTGCGTATTCCAAAATTTAAAATACTGGGTGCTACCCAATAATTTCAAAACTTATTTAGGAATTACAGAAGTACTTCTTACTTATAATGAAAAAGGTCGTTGTCTCCTTCTTTTGGATATAATTTGATAGCGTTATTAATATAAATTTTTATTGAATGGAATCTTGGGGGTTATTTATTTATTTTGTTGTTCTTTGATTCCTTAATATCTGTAATTCTTCCTACTATTCTCGTTCTGCAACACTGGTTGGGTTTTTTGAAATACATTAGCTTCATGTGTTTCTGGTTTGAATTTAAAATAAGATACACTTGCTACATGCAGAAATTCCAGCCGGTTTATACATGTAAATGTTCCACGCTCTAGAAATCGGCTAGATTTTGTGTACTAAAATTACTAACGAGTTTGTTACATTCAAGGATAATTTCAGTCGTTAGGAATTACTGGAAACTATCGATATTCGAATTGTTCCCGATCTAATTGTAAACTAATAATAATAGCTAAATAAGCAAGGAATGTGATTTATATGTCTTGGTTTGAATAATAAATGAAACTATTGGCGTCTCCGTCTTTGTTACACAATTTTAAGCTGAATTATACTGACTTAGAGCTCTAAAACTTTATTTGTCTGAGGCTAAATTGTTATACAGTAAAGACCTGTAATTACGGCGCGTCTCGTGGTTTAACTTTCGTTAATTTATTCATCGTTTCAGCAAATTTTGGTGTTTTGCATAATTGCTGAAAATGAAGATCCTATCTTACGTCGTATACATCCAAATAAGAATTAACAACTTTTTAAAAAGTGTCACCTCAATAAATGAGCGTTCAGTAAATGAGAAAGAAATTCTAATATAAACCTAAGAAATATAGGGTGGGCTTGAAAACTCAAGGAAATTGGAAATTGAGTAATAAACTTTTGAAGGCATGTATTTTTGAATTTTTTAAACTCGACCAAAACTTCCCATCATAATTTTACATTATTTAATTTTGGTAGAAGTGTTTTTAAATATCTTTGCCCTCTAAAATTTCGTATATATTACGCATTGGTGACAACGCTACTTTAAACCCCCTAATCAATGGAAATCGCATCGGTCAAAATTTAAATTATAATTAAATAATTTTATATGTTGGTGAACATCAAGTTTTTGTCAAAATTTCAAGTTCATAAATTTCCTGCAATTTAAATTTTGGTGAAAGTGCTCTTGGACCCGAATAGCTCACTAAAAATCTAGCCGCCGAAATAAGTTACATAATTCAATACTTTGGTGAGAGCACTTTAAAATTTCCAGAACAAGAATTGAAAGAACGCAAAATAGAAATATGAGGCGCTACCCAAAAGTTGCAGGAACTACTTAAGAATTGCAGAAACACTTACTTTCATTTTGATTAAAATTTAAATTTCCTCTTTGAAGTAATCAGTCTTTGAGATTATAAAGGGTTGCCAGCGTTTCTTATATAAGTGAAAACACTCTTTTAAGTCAAATAGATTTCATCCCCTGAAAAACAAGAAAAAAGCAGAAGGTGCTAAGTCTGGTGAGTAAGGAAGATACGGCACAACAGCCATATTGCTTTTGGTTTCTGTTTTGTAAATATTTTTGTGATGTCTCGGGAGTAATAAATATGTTATTAATTTAAAAGTATATCTTTGATTTCCTAAACGATAAAAATACAAAAAGAACAAAACATTGATATCACCCAACCTAACTTCTTCTCTCCGTTCTTTCTTCTCACCTATTTTCTACTTATTCCGAAAATTCCACATTCTACCATTCAGGTAAGAATAAATACGATATGTATTAACTAATACGTTACGCTTTGTTGCTAAAATCCGGCCCGAAGGACCAAGACAAATTCTGTTTCTCAGAATTTCTTTATAGCTCTTGTTATTTATTAGTTCGAACTAAATGCAGCGATGAAGATTTGAAATAGAATTACACGATTTAAAATTTTGATGGCTAATAAATTTTAATTCTTAAATTTTCATCAACGTATGAGCCATCTAGCGGCCTAATATCTTATTATCGTTTGTTGTCGCGTACTTTTCATATTACTGAAACATTTGGGTACCACCAAGTAAATAAAATAATAAAATCATATAAAATGAAATGGAAAAAAATAACAACTGTTCAAATTAAACGTAGAGTTAGAAACAAACGTTATATATTGTCACACGGATTTTTATTAAATTGAAATTGATATTTGGTAACTTTTGTTTAGTATTTTTAAATAATATAAATATTATTTAAATTAAATTGAATTTTTTATACTAAAATAAAAAAACTAAAATTGAACCCCAAATCTTAAATAAAATAATATATAAAAACAAAATTAAATATAAACTCAACACAATAAACAAATAAATATGGTATACCCCAAACTTTATACTGAATCTACTTTGTAATATCACTAAAAAAAATATTGACAAATTACATGCAACCGAAATTAACTTTACCCGCCAATGTTCAATAATATAAATGTCATTAATATTGAATATTTACTTCCAGTGATAAACAGCAGAAAGTATTTTCAAAGGTTTAATAGTTTTAATATAAAAAAAATATATTTATGCAAATTTAAGTTTGTAAATTCAAATTCCCCTCAACGAGAAATCTGTCACTTATGACAATTGCGCAATTTTGCTGTCTTCCATAAGTTTTGAACACCCGGAACTTTCCAACTTCGAAAATATCCAAAAGGAAGCAGTTGAATTTCAAATTGAAGAAATTTACTGATTATTATGAGTCTAATTAAAAAAAAAACTTCAACTACATAAATTTTTGTTAACATATACAACATTTTTTTATTATTTTTTTAAAATTACTTATTTGACAGACATGTGAACAAATTAACTATAAATCATAGAAAGTGCCACATAACTTTTGTAATTTTACAATAATTTGTTACAACTAATAAAAATAGTAATAATAATTACAATAAATAGAATATACTTACAATAAATTGAATAATTTATTAATTTTACTGAATTATTTGCTTTTTTGAAACATAATTTGAAAACAATTTTTAATAATAACGAATATTGTTCATAGAGATCACCTTTGATTTAATAAATACAGACTGATGAACCATAAGTAAAATTTTTCGTTGTAATTTTCAAATAAATATTTGCAATCTTGCACAGCCCTTTATCATTTTAATAATAAAAATAATAACAATATCCTAAATTAATTTTCTCAAATTTTATTTTACATGTGACCGCAAAAATTAATATTTATTATTTTCTTTACCACGTCTACTATTTCACGGTTTTAATATTATTTCGTTTTATTTTTCATTTTAAAGCCACATAAGCGAGAAGGTTGAAATGTTCGAAAACGGATACATTATTTATTATTCAGTATCTTTTACGTTTCGGTTTTATAGAGAAACGTACTCTTACAATTCGGTAGATTTTTTATTACTGGAAACACATTCATAAATGTATACCGGTTGTCCCATTGGCGCGTAATTGCTTTCAACAGCAGTTTTATTACCGGAAATAAAAAAACTAATAAATACGAACGTTGAACGACCACACTTTGAGGCTTTAACAAACTTTATTTAACAATTAAAATTCACACTAGATTTAATTTCATTCATTCATTATTTTTAAATATACAAGGTTGCTTGTAAATAAGGGTTAACAAATATTATTGCCAAATGAAACCCTGTATTTTAGATTATTTCTACCTATATTTTTCTTCGTGTACTATATACTATGTAATTTGATTCTTGCTAATATCACTGCTCTAATATTCAGTCCCTATAGCAAGACGGTTTTAAATACATGTAACTAATTTCGCTTAATTCTACATACTAAGGATATCAAACTTGCGCATCTGCAATATATATTTAATAACGGCATGTCATTAAGTTGAAAATGTTCCAAACTTCGAACTATGTTATGTACATACTGGTTTATGTACTTGTGAGTTATTTTCTAAAATATCCGAGGAAAACTGTGATCGAATAAATAAAACTTTTTTAATATACAATAAGGAAAACGAATTAAAATATCTATTCAGTTAATCCTTTTAACGAAAATTAAATATCTTTTGCGATGGACTATTTTTAGAAACGAGCTCATCGTATTTTAATCAAGACTCGAATAAGAACTGAATAGTTTCCTTCAAAAAAGGAATCACTATATTGCAACTCCGAAACTCCGAATATAAAATTAATTAAAAGCTTCTTATTCACAATAAAATATACTCTTTTGGAAATCTAATTGTGCAGAGCCTCTCGTTCATAATAATAAAATCCAGTGAACATCTCTCATTAAAAATATAAAAATATAAAAAAACCGTAGATATAAATAAAAATAAAAAAGAGTAGTAGGGATTGAGGCACACAAATGGCAGCAATTGCTTAGTCAGCAGTATATGCAGTCCTGTGGGAACAGGTGCACTTCTCGGAATTTGCATAAGGGTGCTCCCGGAGTGGGGCGCAGAGCAGAGTATCAAGAGATTAAAGAGATAACAACATGTTTCGTATTTCAAAGTGGCAAGACTTTACGAGCAACAATTTCAGTAGTAAAAGGCGCGGAAGCAAGCGTGGATATAATTTTACAAAAGAATTCTTCTTTTAAGTTGTGCATTTTGCTGTGCCATCGCAGTACCGAAGATAGTGGTCATGAAATAAATAGATGGAAAAGTCATTAGAAAACTACTGAAAAATGATGTATTTGATGAGGACAGAAAACTCTTACTGCTGCTCAGGTGGTTAAGTAGAGTTGTTTATGATCGGTTAGGTATGTTGGTTGCTGCAGACTCAGTAGTATGACGTTGTTTACTAAGCAGTATTCCTACATAAGAAGTTATAAATCAATTCCTGCGCTTTGATTCTGAGTAAATGTTTAACACTCGACAAAAGTATTCTGACAAAACTTTTAAAAAAACTGTCATCATCGTTAATGAATTTGTGGAGCTGATACATCTATGACTTCAGCACCTTCATATTCTGTATTTACAAATAAATTTTTGATCGCTGGTTGTCACTGCTTTTGTTTCTTCTGTGTTCTCGTTTTAATGAAAAGCAACCTTGCATGTTGTTCTTAACCAATCGGTGGCAAATGTTTACCGCTTTTTAGAATAGTAAATTCACCTTTCAAAAATCTCATTACTTATCCAACACAAATCTGTTATGATGCAGTGGGTCTCTTTGTCCCACAAAACCAAACTTATTAATCCACCCATATCCATTTTCATCAAAAATAATAACAGCCATAAGAGAGAAGAAAACAAATATACATTAAAGGGACGCTCTGATTCTTCTTCCTTTCTCTTACAATATTAAGTCATGTTTGTTTTCAAGTAACATACGTGTACTTCTAAGAATTTGCTGACAATTCGGCGACGCTGTGGAAACACCTGCACTTCTTGAAATTTACACCACACATAAGCAGAAATTTGTTACGTTCAGATTTGTAGAGTTAGTAGTATACTTGTGCCACACGTGTAGTTTACGGAATTTGTTAACACATACAAAAATCATGTCTCTATAAGTTGATGACCTCCGATATACACATATCAATTTTAAGTACAATGATAGTACTCTTTTTCTCCATATGGTCCTCTGCAACCATGTCCTTTTTGTTTATCGTTACCTATGCTAGCATTCCAATGTCCCATTATTATTATTATTTTATTTTGCTTCTCTTTCAGTTTGTCTGTAATGTTTTCTTCCGCATATTCCCCTCTTATGAAAATTCTAGTTTTCTTTAGTTTTCTGGCAGTTTTTATTAATTGGGCTCTCATTGATGCTCTACTCATTTCAACTTGAATTAGCATTTTCTTGTCGCTTGACTGTTCTCCGCCTCTTTTAATAACTGTAATGTCTTCTGCGTCGTTTATTGTTATCTTCTTAACTTTATTTTTTATATCTGTTGTTTTTTCTTCTGAATTTTTGTCTACTCCATAAATATGAGATTTTTTGTCTTCAGTCTCATTTTTGGACTAAGTCTATTGTTTCCCTTTCATATAATTTTGTATTTTGTTTTTTGTTTTGTTTACGTTTTTGTTTAAAGTGTTGCCTATATTTATAAATTATTATGAGTCGAGGAATCTATCATCACTGCTTTTATTTTATTTGTATTCTAATCAGCTGCTAGTTTTTATGCTAATTTTAATTTTTGTTTCTAAATTCTGTAATTCCTATTTCCTATATATATTATAACGCTCTTCTTTTTGAGTCTCTTATATAAAATAATATCATAAAGATTATTATTCCCAAAAGGATAAAAAGCAAAAATATACCCGCCTTAAGAAATTGTATACATCGTCGTAGTTCGTAAGCGAGTATACGATTAGATAATATTCGCAAAATTAGCCTCATTTGTTGGCAGACTCTGAATGAAAACCCGATTCCGACAAATAGTCCTTGTGGGGCATCTTTTAAGTGACAACTCAGCCTTCATTTGGAGGCACTCACAGCAAAATTATAAGGAAAAAATTGTTTACCGGGTAAGTTAAAGATAAAAATATGGATTATGTATGTTTACTTATAATTAATTTTGTTTTATTTACATTGGAAATTTACAATCTTCTTAAAATACCTTAAGTAATAAGGAAATGGTTTGGTTCTTGCAAAGTGGCTTGAATTGGATTCCATCCAACGATGGATTTCCAATGTTCTTTAAGGAAGGTCTTCTGGCTGGCTTCTCTTTAGTTTCCTGTTTTCAATTGGAATTGTGTGTAGATTTACTATAAGTTGGTTTGAGTGGTTTTCATTGCGATCTCTATTTCCCCTGCTTGAAGTTTCCATCATATCATTTACGATTGGAATATCGGGGTCGTTATGTAGTGTATTGTTACTAACTCTAAGTATTTAACTTCGGTTTTCATTGGTATAGACGTGATTAATGTAAACCTGAGGAGAGATGGTGTGCATGGTGGAGAATATCACTTTTGTGGACTTGCCTGTATTCACTTTCATTCTTTGTTGTTCTAGCCAAGTTTTTATCTGGTTTAGAAGATGCTAAAAGTGTTGTGATGTTCGTGCAGGGCCATGGATTTAAGGATGAGGTAAGTTTGATCCGGTAATTTCTGTTTTAGTGAGTAGAGCAATCCCTGTTGCCATTACCTTCTCAATCGCTTGTTGTATATCTAGAAATGCAGAATGACATGCTATTTTTTTTAAGTGTCTTTGATGCAATTAACGATGAGTTAATTTATAGGTGATTCTTCATAAATTCTGTTGAATAGGATTCTTTCAAAGATTTTGGATATTAAGGGTAGGAGACTAATTGGTCTGTAAGAGTTATATTCCTGCGTGGGTTTGCCAGGTTTGGCTATTGTTGTTATTTGTGCATATTTCCATTGAATGGGGTAATGAGTTGTTTCTAGTATTTTGTTGTATATTATAGTCATAAGTATAATGGCTTTTCAGAATTTTCCCTATTATTAGGTCATAACCTGGTGCTTTGGGTGGGTTTAGCGTGTTTATTACTCCTTATACTTCAGCTGGGCAGATTGTTCTAGCTGTTAACTGTTTGGGAGAATTTAGATATTCTTCTACTTGACCTTCCATTTTCGGTTAAGAGGTCAGCGAAGACGTTACTTTTTTCCTCGTTTGTTCGGGCCCAGCTTACTTCTGGTTTTCTTATCAGAGCAAATGGTACAGTTGGTCTTCGTTGCCTTCCAGATAGTGTGATCTTCAGGATACAAATTATTAATATAGAACTTAAACGTGGAGTTACGATTTTCATGTAAATTTTAAATTAAATTGTTGTACACTCTTAGTAAGTTTCTTCCCTTGGTAGTGATGAATTGGGATCCCCAATCGGTATGTTTTGTATTCCAGTCTCCAGCGATTATGAAGTGGTGAACCAAGTGGTTGGAAGAAGTCATTATACTCCATAGTAGAAATGGTGTGGCTAGGAGGTCAGTGTAAAAGAAAAATTGTTTCAATTATTGTCAATTTTAATATTATTTACTTCAATGTGAATACTCAGCGTTATGTTTATATTTTTCAATCACAATTATAAATGAGCATGCTTAATCTCTTATAATGGGTAGATGCTTCACGCTCAGTTGCTATATTATATCTTTTTCTAACCCATAGAGTACGCACAATATTTCTCCGTCACGCTACGCTCTCTTACTTATTTGTTCAAATTTGAAACGTGGCAACCTTAATATCTGCCAAATTTTTCGAAGACAACCCAATATCAATGTGTTTGTAATAAAATGTGATATATTTTGGTATATTTTAATTAAAGAATGTTAATGAGCGTGAATAACTTATACTGGCTTACTTATTTATACCTGTCAATTTCCTAATAAGGCCAGGAAAAATGTAGAAAACCAAACTTTTACGTTTAATATATATCACGAACTATCGGTTGGTACTATTAAAAAAATTATTTTAATAATATTTCATTGAAAATATCTATGCCGAGATATATAACAGCAACCATTGCATAATTGGTTTATTGCTGCATTACATTTTTTTTTAAATTATCCAGTTTGTAACTGAGGTAAGATCGAAATAAGTTGGGATCTTGTACTGTTAGTTTGTATTAACTAATTGGTAGTAATAAATTTAGTCCCATTTCATTAAACTTATTCCATAGCTGGCTAAAATAATCCAGAGTAAGGGATATTTCAGTTGCAGCAATTCGAATCGCTCCAGTCTGTACGTTCCTCTTATATTGAAACCCCAAGAGAATATATCTTTATTAAATTTAGTGTTTCTGCTTCAGGTGAGCGCTTGGGTGACCCAACTGATAATCACCCAGCCCACGCACGATGCGCGCCGAGCTGTCCTCTCCTGCGTCCTTCGGGTCGCCCTCTCCTCATGGAATATTGGAAATTTCAATGGAGCCATGGAAATTATCGCTGGCCTCAAGTAAGTTGACGAATTATACATTTACCTTATTACCTTACGTAATCACCGCAAGAAAATTGGGTTTGGGAACATTAATGAATATTACACGAATCTTGTACTAATATTTTTATACAGGGTGAGCTTCGAAGAGAGTAATAATAATAATAATAATAATAATAATAATAATAAATAATAATAATAATAATAGAAGCATTAGTAAGCAATTTTTGAAGTTCATAAGGTATAATGGAGTTATCTGTAAATTTTATAACCCTCTTTTGATGAAATCAATGTGCTTAAAGAAAATCCAGAGTTATTTTTCGCAACCTGCTTGAACTGATAAGGCGAGTTTATTTCCCTGCACAATCGAAGTGTTTCATTGATTTCATACTCGTTCTAAAATATGAATGGTGTTATTCGAATATTCCGTTACTTTCTTACTTCCAGAATTTCCTTTCGTAAGTACTCAATTTATACTGAAATGAGATCACATTGATATTTAAAATCGTAAGTTACAATTGATTTCATTGTGCTTTGTTAACTATTGTTAGGTTTGAATGAAAATTTCGATAGCATTAGAGGGTATTTTTTTCAGAATAAATAATCTAAAGAGAAGTACGCATAATTCAGAAAAAATATATTCAATCAGAAGTGGTGGAGCAAAATAGTTTTACAAGTATAAAATTTGAAAATTAGTTTTTGTATTTTTGTTTTTAATTAGTTGGTTCGTTTTTTAACAATATTGTAATCTGATCTAAGCACATTAATCAGTAACTTAAATTTAAGTTAAAATATTACTTTAAACACTAACTAAGGTCTTAATCATCAGTACCTTTAAATTTCTAACATACTATGTGCACTAATTAATGTATACTCAGTCCCGCAAATTACTCTCATTTTATCACTGTCACTGTACCATGTCGAAAGGTTTAATGCTCGTAGCAAACCTGGCATTGGGTTGTTCAACAGTATCTATTTTCAAGTTCATGTTTCGGATGTACCTACGTGCATTCACGATGTTTCTCAGTACTTTATTTTGGAATATTTGAATAATTTGTATGTTGGATGGATGGCACAGACCCATAACTGCATACCATACGACCAAATAGATTTAAGTATCTGTTTACACAACTTAAGTTGTCTAGACCATCTTTCATTTAATTTGATCCTCCACCTTTTTGTCCAGGTATTTCTTTTATTAACAGATATTTGTAATTCTTCTTCGTATCTATTTCCTACTGTTAATAAGGTAATATCGTCAGCAAATATTGCTAGTGTATTGTTTGTTATTTGGGAATGTCACTCCTGTACAGGAATTACAGAAGAGATCTTAGCACATTTCCCTACCCTCGTGCACTCCAGCATTGATTTTCAGAATAGGTTCCCTTTTGTTTGATTGATTGTAAAATATCTGTCTGAGATGTAAGATTCCAAAATGTCAGAATGTAAAATACGTTTTCATTTTATGTTTTAATCCTACATTCCATACTTTATCATATGCTTGTACCACATCAAGGAAGTTGGTGGAACAGACTTTCTTTTCTTCTAACTTATTTTCTATTATATTTATTATTCTATGAATTTGTCCTATTCTGGAGTGGCATTTGCTAAAGCCGAAATTGTGAAATACGTTTTAAAGGAGAAGAGAAATGGGCCTGTAAGAGGAAACTACTTATGGTGGCTTACCGGATTTAGGGGTCATTATAATATCTGCTATTTTCCACATCATAGTTACATACTTTAGTTTAAAAGATGGATTGATTAGGTTTGGCAACTTGCTATTACTTTTCTAGGCATTTGCTAAAGGATTTCTCTGATTATGAAGTCAAAAACCGGCTTTCCTTGGATTTAGGTTTTTTAACCTCTTTAGGAGAAGTGAGCTTTTTCTCAGTACTTTGTTTTGTTATTTCTTATTCAGTGATATAGTTTCTGTCATTTGGTTGAAAGGTTTTTAGCAAGTCTATCTGCGTTTTGTTGATTATTCCTCGCGCTTTTATCAATTTCCATTCTTATTGGTGATATTTGTATGGATGGCCTTTTTAGGCGTTTAGTAGCTTTCCAAAATGAATGGTCGCTATTCATTTTTAATATTTTGAATCTCTCATGCATTGTTTAAATTAGTTTTATCTTTAGGTACTCTGGATTATTGTCTTAGTTTTCTTTTTTCTGAAATTAAATATTAAGTTAGTTAGTTAACAAAACTTTGATCCAAGTGGATTTCTTTCTAGATTTGAGCAGAAGGTCCTTTAACTCCTAAGAGAGGTGTTACAGCAATACTTAAAAATACAACTTCTATAAAATACTAGTACCTAGGAAGGACGGTACACTTTGCTTCTGTGCAAAATATGGATATCTTCGTTAGTAATATACTTCACTCACTCTTATCCGTCGGAAACTATCCACGCGAAAAATATTAATACGTAGTCAGTACTGTCCTTTGCTAGGAGGTTTCTTTAAAGTAAAATGGTGTTAACGCTTAACCAGTAATTACTGCTTCAAAATAAATAGACCATAATAAATAGTCAACTGCTCCTCGACAAAACAAAAGACACTACTATCCAAAATTAACGCACCACCTAAAATATATATAATATAAATATGAAGTTTTTTTCCTGTAGCGTTGGTTGGATTTCGATGATCCTTTTTTTACACTACAGGTTGGTTTCGAAGAATTAACTGCTCCAATAGTTTGTCAACATTTTATCCATATACGGGGTGTAGAAAGAAAGTTATAGCTTTATATGGGTAAAATGTTGATATTTCTCAGAAACTAGGCTCGTTTTGTCAAAAGGCAAAAATTGAGAAACAGACACCTAATCCTGATTGTCTCTTAGAGAAAATTTACCAGTCAACTTAAGACTTTAATTTTCCTTCTTGTACTAATAACAAAAAAAACCGCAATGTTAACTGTAACCTTTAAAATCGCGCAAGAACCAAAAGAAATGGAACACTAGCACTTAGAAAAAGAGTTGGGAAAACTTTAAGTTAACTTGATAAGGGCGATTTACCGTACAAAAATAACGGACACAAAAAATTAGAATTTCAGGACCGTCCTTGAATTTACGATTAGAATCCCCTAATTGACTTTTCAAAGTCTTTTACGACTCTCTTGAGTTTCTAGCCTAAACTTCTTGAGCCTTTAGATCGAACTCCTTTGAGTCACTAAAATAGTCTCAATTTTTTTGTGCTCGCGACATCGTACCCTTCTCTACTTCACCGTTTGGATTTTTGCAAATTTACAAAAGTCAACTTAACTTTGTACCGTTCTCTAAACAATTGACTGAAACCCGATCTAAATTTCCTTTGAAACTTGCAACGTTTGCTATTATTGTTTTTTTTTATATTTTAACAAAATACTTGTCGATAAATTGTAAATTTTGTATTTTATGAAACATGTTTATAATTTAATTTCAATTTTAAAACCTTTTATTTACTTTTACAGATGTGTGTAGTAGTTTTAATGTCATTGTTTCGTTTTGGCATTTTTCGTTGAAATAGCCTGTATAAATATGTATATTTATATCAATTTAAAGCGGTTAAATAACGGCAAATCAAAAGGGAATATATGTAAACCTTGCCATATAATTTGCCGGTATTATTGATTTTCCCATTATTAATTAAGCAATACAATATGTACTGTAAAATGAATTCACCATTTTGTTGTTAACTTAACATCTAGGGTGATTCAAAGTCAGTATTTTATCATTCGTATATCACCTACCGTTAATGAATATCTTCTTACTGTAACAAAAATGATAGTTTCCAATTTTCGTTTCAACCTGCTGGTTTGTTGATCTGTCACAAAATATTATACAAGGCGTCATTTTTTATTCCACAATGACCCACACTCTACTTTGGTGTACATTTAAATCACCCTGTTTTTGTTAAGCAGTTTATTGAATGGTAATTTGTACAATTAATAAACCTATTTTAGAAACATATATATATATATACATAATATATAGAAGTCCATTTGCTATTCAATACAAACATTGTTGTAATAGTTATTTTTTGAAAAATGATTTTTAATTTCTGATTTCAACATTAAAAACTTCTTAGTAAAGTGTTTAAAATTTAGTCATTTTAAAAATTAAAAACCTATTTACCCCACCCAGTATATTCTTCAAATAAACGTTTTTTTCATCTTCGACCAATAAGAACATTAGCAAAGATTACACCGTAAAATTGACAAACATAAATTGACCATCCTTACGACGGTTTCATAAAGTTCCAACCAATTTCGCAGTCGATCACCATCAACTCGAAAGTTAAACCACACAAACTCCACTCACAGAAAAGTTGAAATTCCCTAAACACACTCTAAAGTTAAGTTGCTCTAAAAATAGTTATTTCACTAAGCGAACTTAATGTACTCGATTAAAATTGAATTATAGCTAATGATATGCCAAATTGTCAATATTGCCTCCGTCTATTAAGTTAATAAATTAACAACTTATCAGTAAATACGATAAAGCCCTGTAAATGAAAGTTAAGTTTTACTGGAAAACACTCAGTTCACCATATTTTTTTATGGCTTAAAGTGAGTTTTTCTCGAAAATGGCTTACATATGATTTATATGTGAGTAACATTAAAGTACTGCAACCTCGAAATACAATCAATTTTATGGACAACAAAAGGTTACGCTCGGTATAAAATCGTATACGAAATCGACAATGTAAATAACTAACCCCTCTATAAAAATCAAACCCACTTCAAGCATTTCTGTACTCTTAAATCAATTTCCTGTGCCAAAAAAATATTTTTCCAGTAAACCCCTTTATAATTCATTTAAATTACGCCAATGTTTGAAAACGTATATCCATTATATTTATTCACACTTCAAGTTCGTTGCGACTTCCGAAGCATAGAAATCTGTTATTACTGCAAATATAGTGCCAGTACTTTTCCTGAAAAATATCGCAGCATATGTGTTGTAAATGTAAATAGGAACATGTTTAATTTTTTACGATTTTGAAACGTATTCATGTACGAATAATGAATTTCGAAATGGAATTGTTTTTTATGGAAATAAAATCAATTTGGTTCATGTATATATTTTTTCGATCGATGTAGCATAACAATGTAATACAGGGTGGCCAAACGAAAACGAAACAGAGCCATTATCAGGAACTGCGTTAACATTTTAGAAAAATGCAGAAATCCGTCGATTTTTTTATCAAAGGGGGACACTTTTTTCCGGTATTTTCGACTTCGCTGCTTACACCTCCAAGCGAGGGTAACAAACGCCCCAAAATACTTAAAAGGTATCATTTTAAAGCACTTTCAATTGTCTTTACAACAGTCTTACATTTTTTTTAAAACGTTGACGCAGTTCCCGATAATGGCTCTTTTTCGTTTTCGTTTGGCCACCCTGTATATACGGCGTAGGTACTTTAATAGAAGTTAGGAAAAAAATCTTACGTGTTTTGTTTTAAGCGAACTTTCGTTTGACTGCTTCAGTTTTTTTATAATAAAAAAACATCAAAATCCTTTCTTTTTTCACCTCTCTAATTTCTACATATTAAAAAGTAACTATCCCGTATAGCATCAATCTACAATTATATTATAATTTTATTACAAATACAGATGTGTCATAGTCGAAGATTGAAAGTTTGAAAATTAAAATTAAATAGTTTAAAAAAATGTAACACAATCAAGTGATAAAATAAAGTCTCTTTTAGTGAAACTGATATGCAATTTGTGTAAAAAACTTAGTTAACAAAAAATGGGGTCCCTTCTAGGTTAGAAAAGAAAAAAACTTAGGCTACCCTTGTGGAAACGCCTGGAATCTTTTGGTTACTAATTTAATCAACTCTTAACTGTCTTAAATTTTAATTAGAAGAAATTACTTTTCAAGAGACAATCTTGATACCAAATCAATACTCTCATTCGTCGACAGTCTTGCTTTTTTAAATGAACGTCACTTTATTGATAAATTAACAATTAACAAATAAACCAGGTAACTTTCTTAAAAAGAGCGTTCTTTACTTGCAAAGTTTTTGAAAGAGGCATAACCCGTAGGTCCCTCCTCTAAAAAGCGTCTAATCAGACGATATAAGATTCGGCTGCGTTTTTATAACTTTTTGTGATCGGGTATGAATCTGTTGCGCTCAACCGGTACTTATCAGAAGATAATAATCTGATACGGAAACTTACTTATTTTAAAGGGTAAAATAAATATGTTTACTTATGTCAATTCGAAGGCTTATCCATATTCCTTGATATTAGGATTTATTTTATATTCATATACATAGCAAAAGCAGATCCTAAGCTTTAACTATACAGATTTTTTCCTGAAATAAGTGAATTGTGAGTACATTATAATTTTATCATTTAAAACTATATTTAAAACAGCTCTTGCTAAATTTAAATTTAAAAAATATATGCTTATCTTTCCTGAAATAAAACTTTTAAATTACATTTCATTTACTTTTCCGTTTTGTAGTTAATGCTAGATATTTTCCAATTTTTTACCAAGCTTTTAGATTTCACATAGCAAATATTTATAAATGACTTAAATAACACGTCAATTACTTGAAACTAAGGCGACAAGAAGAAACCTGAATTACTTTCTTGGGGTTGTAATCTAACTTTATTTAAGATATATTTTAAGTATACTTAAGTATACAGCGGTTTTTATTATTTTAATACGGTCATAAGAGGGTATGTTGATCGGTAATTAATTCTTCATTTAAGAGCAATTTAATCATTCTTTTTGAATTCTAGCAATTATGTTAATTATTAGGGTTACTCTTTATTTATGTCCTTAGAGTTTATTGCACTTTTAATGTGAATTTGTAATATTGTACCATTAAATTGATAAGTACTGTTTAACTATTTAACAAAAATTTCACCATCTTGCAAATACAGAATTTTTCTATTACACTGAATTATCCTCATTAATAAGTACTTCTAAAAATTATAATTTTTATATATACAGTTTTAGAGATATTAATTTATTCTGATAAGTGACTTTCTCGCATCTCTCTATATTTGGTTATTCTAACCCCTGTTTCATTATTTAGCATGACTTTGTTGAGCCGCAAACCAAACATATGTATGTATATGTCATTTTTACGCTCTTTTGCATCTCCCTGTATGGTCGTTCTAACCTCCATAATATTAGTATGACTGTTGACACCTCTACCTCTAGAAATAATATTTAAGTTAAAATCAGCATAAGGCAAAAAAAATTTTATCCTCTTGCTTACCCCTATTATACACCCATAAAGTGGGTCGTTGAGTGCATCCGTAAATTTGGGAAGGTCGCTGCTTACAGATACAAAATTTTTATATACATCATGGGTAGACTTAACTTTGTACACGCATTCTCTAAACAATTTTTTGCAACCGGACCTTAATTTATATGTATATGTACACCACTCAACGAAGTAAATCATACAAAAAGGCAAAACATCTGACTCATGCACATAAGTCGTTGATTTGGTTTTCTGGGTAATTATTAATTAGTTAATCACGCCTGGATGTGTCAGCACGAATTATTTTTGAGTTTTTTTGTTCTTTCAATACAATTTCTAAAAGCGCTGGGTTAAGTTCTTTTTACAAACAATCTTTACAGTAGAAAATATTTTGGAGTATTTGGCAAACTACAAAGTTCCTGCAGGATGAAACTGATTTTGAAGTAAGTAAGGGCAGGGGTTTCTTTCGGCCTCCAGCAGAATTGACGGTTGTAGGCCGGCGGAAACTACTTGCTTTTGCTCACAAGCATCAACTTTGAAGAAAACTAGAAAACTAACAGAAGCGGATTGATTATAAATATCGTAGAAAATTTGTGTTTAGGATTAAGGAGTTAATTAATAAGTAAGATGAGGTTTAATTTACAATGTTACTTTTTACCAATCTATTGCACCTGATTGACTGATTGACAAAAAATACAGGGTGTACAAAAAGTAACTTGTTAATATCTGGATTTCTGATAGGTTTGCAAGAGAAGTGATCAATAAAAGTTTTTCAAAATAAATTAAGTTATTTGTATAATGCAATTAGAAATATATCGGGTGCACGGTTACTCCAAAATGACGTTAAGATATATTTTTTAAATAGTACACGCTGTATATTTTTTCAGTTTTTCATATTCTGTTAAATTAGAAACAGAACCGTCAAAACCGCATAGTTCTAACTAAATTCGTTCTAAAGTTTTACCTTCATTAGTTATTTGTTATTATTACTAGCAAGAATACTATTTCAAACCTGTTTGTTTATCTTGTTACTTTTAAATTTTAATTATGTTTACTGAACAGGAAAGAATAACGATTCTGATGATGAGAAATTACGGTGATGGTAAGAGAACTTATGGTGAGGTGGATCAATTATTTAATGATACATATCCAAATTGTAACTCGTTTGCTAAAACTGCAGTGTGGAGGATTGTGACACTTTTTGAAGACGTGGGTTTAACGAAAAAAATTGGCGACCAAAAACTGCAACTAATGATGAAAAATCCTTAGACGTTATGCAGACATTTGTAGAAAATCCTTGTGGGTCCATTCGAAAAACTGCATTAAAACAGGGTTTTAATGTGGGATCCGTTCGTAATGTTCTCTAGAAAAATGTGTATCATCCTTATAAAGTAATGCTGGTTCAGGAATTATTTGAAGGTGATTTTGATCGCAGAATAGAATTTTCTGAAACAATAATGCAAAAGGAAGATATGGATCTTCGTTTTACAAAGAAGATGAAGATGAAGCCTCGTTCATGTTAAATGGTAGAATTAATCACCACAACTGCAGATATTAAAGTGATACTAATCCTAGACGGATGAGGGAACACAGCACGCAAAGACCTTTAAAAGTAAATGTTTGGGCAGGTACCACTGTTATTAGTCCATTTTTTATAGAGGGAAATTTAGACGGACCAAAGAATTTAAATCTATTTCGAAATCAAATAGTTCCTGCAATACGGATTATTGTTGGTAACAATTTTCATGACATTTAGTTTCAACAGGATGATGCATCACCACATTTTAGAGTTGAAGTTCGAAATTATTTAAATGAAATTTTCCAAAACAGGTGGATAGGAAGAAGGGCCACAATTGAGTGGCCAGCAAGATTTCCCGATTTATCTTCATTAGACTGTTTTTTATGGGAATATCTCAAAAACATTGTAGACAAAACAAAACCTAATAATCTGGATGATCTAATAAAGATAACAACCCATCAAATAACAAATGAGCCATAGCGTAATGGAATATCAATTTTTTACAATAGACTTGGATACACTTTGAGCCTCTAATTAAATAAAATTTATAAACACGTTTCTATAATTTTTCCATTTTTCAATACCTTTGGAACGAATTATGTTAGGACATTGCGGTTTTAACGGTTGTTTCTTTTTGAATCCCCTGTATAACCACTAACTTAGTCTTAACGTGTAACTTTTCCTTTTCTTTCTATTAGACGGGTGTAATTAATCATTTCTGGACTTTTGGCTCTTACACACTTCACAGAATTATTTTGACAGTAACATCTCAACTGAAGCTTAAAACTTCTTGTTTTTTTTTTGCTGCGACACACAATATACAGAGAAGAATAGTGAGTGAAAAAATGGAAATAATATAAATAGTAAACTGGAATAGGAATAGGAAAATAAATAACCTAAGCAATTTGAAAGGACAATTTAATTATAATATATTTACATCAATGTAACAACTGTCATTTATAATTGAGAGAACATTGTTACATAAAATATTTGCGTCTACGTGAAAAATAAAATTCGATAATTTTGACTGGTAGAAATAATGTGGGTTTCCTCAAAAACGTACTCATTTCTTTGTTCAGCGATTCGTTTTAATGGATTTTTATACAGAGTGTTCTCTAAACTATTAATAAAAAAAATTTAGAGGATAAATTGTTCTGATTTCGCAGACAGGAAGAGAATTTTTGGAGAACCCTATATATTATTTAGTATTAAAACTATTACCAATTTAAAAATAATTTTACGATAATGTCGGTTGCCGCAAGGACGTAGATTCTTTTTTATTCCACAATATCAGAGTGAATTTTTATACAAGGTGTTCAATCATTGTATTGTTCATTTTTTTCTTAAATATTTAACGAAATTATAATTTATAAATTAACGTTCCATGATCTTATTGTTTATCGCAATGAAGACCTATTTTTTTTCTGCGATTCCACTGAATGTAATTTTATACAGAGTGTTACTTAAATATTTTTCATCACTTGGAATTGGATGAACCTTTTAGTTTGGTCCACAGAATTTTTTTAATGCATTATATAATTTATTTTCACAACTACAATAATTTAAAAATAAGGTGTCATTGATCAAAGATTTTGTCGCTTTCCAATTAATGCCTTTTCAGGTATTTCTTGAAGTGAACAAGAAACTAAAAAATAATTGTCCAATAAGATTGTACATTAAATCAGGTTCAATTAAGATAATTAAATAACGGCGATTAGAAAAAGCGAAGAAATAATAGTTCTAAAAAGCGCGGCGACTGAAAAGAAATTCTTTCTAATCTAGAGTGAATTATCGCTACCGTTCTTTCTAATTTACAGTGAATTATCGTTACCGAAAGCGTGAGAATTCCGTGCAAAATATTTTACTGATCTTGCCTTATTTTTAATAAAAAATTAATATTAAAATGTAAAATTATGAGGAATGAAATAAGAATAACAAAAATATTGATATACGTTTAAGGATTCAAAAGATTTACCAATTTCATCACATTTATTTCAAAAATGAAAATTATTGAAAACACAAAAATTTGATATGTTTACTTTTTCATACAAAGCAGAATTGTTAAGCCAAAATATTTAATCGAAAATCCAAACTGTTGTACTTCGTTTTCCAATTATATTTAAAAAACCTTTCTTATTAAATTTGCTTCTCTTTAAAGGCTCTCAGTGCTAAGTTACAACCAAATGAAAAACTATTTTAATTTTTTCAAATAAAACTTTCTGATCCAAAAATTTTGGGCATTTTTTTTTAAATAGTTTCTTAGAAAAACATATCTTTTCAGTAAATTTACCGCCCTTTAAAGGCTCTCTGTGTAAAATTTCAGCCAAATGAAAACACATTTTTATTTTCAAAACAAAAAATTAAATTGAAATTTTGAAGAATACAAAAATTTTAGATATTTTTTTTATAAATAGTTTCAGTAGACTTTGACGCCCTTTAAAAGCTCTCTGTGACAAATTTCAGCCAAATAAAAATAGATGTTTATTTTTTAAATAAAAAATGATGATAGATTTGCCGCCCCTTAAAGGCTCTCTATGTAAGATTTTAACTAAATGAAAAGAGATTTTTATTTCTCAAAATATAAATTATGAACTATACCCTTTGAAATTTTTACTTTAAAGAATCTAAAAATATTTGGCTATTTTTTTTTAAATAGTTTTTCTGAAGAAATGATCAATTCAGTTGAGTTGCCGCCATTTAAAGGCTTTCTGTGTAAAATTTCAGTCAAATGAAAACAGTCTTATTTTTCAAATAAAAAATGATGAACTGAAATTTTTGATAATTTTAAAAAATCCAAAAATTGTAGATACTTTTTTTTAAATTTCTTTGAAAAAATTATTATTTCAGTAGGTTTGCTGCCCTTAAGGGCCCTCTATTCAAATTTCATCCGACTAAAAAGCGATTTTTATTTTTCCAAAAAAATTGATAAACCCTACATTTTGAAATTTTCGAGAATTTTAAAAAATCCAAAAATTGTAGATAATTTTTTTTTAAATTTCTTTGAAGAAATTATTATTTTAGTAGGTTTGCTGTTGATAAACTCTACGCTTTCAAGTTTTTAAGAACTTTGAAAATGTAATAAAATATTTTTGCGAAAAAAGCGTAAGTTCTGGTTAGGAAAAATGTGTCCACTAAAACACACCGTTCATGTGTAATGTGTTGAGAAATAAAAGAAAAGAAATCTCTATTATTATAGATACAGCTCGCCTTCTTCGGAAAGAAATGACAATTTGTTATCGAGTTTATTCTTTTGCAGGGATTGGAAAGCGGTAAACTTCATGTGACACTTCCTAGTATTCTTGAAATTGCTTTTAAAAAGTTCTATTATTTTGCTTTCTTTGCGAACATGATTGGATAAGTTGTTTGAATGGGTTATCGAGCTTAATGCATATCAAAAAGTACAATTCGAGGTCTTCGACTCGAACAAAATTATTTTATTGCGGTACAACCTTTAAAATCTAAATATAGGAAATTATACAAACGTACTTGTTATACAATTTAAATTATTCAATCTTATGGCAACTCATGTTTTTATTATTTTAAGCCGCAGGATATGAACGCGGTTTATCTTACCTTTCCATTAAAAATGTCTCTTCTCCATTATTATTACACAATATTAATAAAACAATCCGAACCTGTTCTAAGAGTTTACCTTCAAACAACTTTTAGAACTGAATATTTTCCATAGCCCGAGGGAACATTCTTTTAGCGTTTACTGCAAACGAGACTGGCAGGAACATCGGTGCTCCCATCCCCTATTTAAATTCTTCTGTATTGCCACAAAGGAAGTATTTTATAGATGTTGGAAGGAAATGCCAACCGAATAATTCATCCCTTTATTAGATAGAGAAACACAATTTTACTGGTAGATTTATATCGGTATTGTGAGTAAATGTCACGTTTGACGTTTTTACTCAATTTTTAGTTTGACCACGTATGAGGTATAATAAAATAAATTTTTTTGGTGTCCGCTCTCGGGGTACTCGAAGTTATCCACTCAGGGTCGGCTCGCCGCGGTTGAATTTTGTTGATTTTTTCTTGTGAGTTTTTTTTGAGTTTAGAAATCATACGGAGGTTTTTTTTGGATTTGGGGTTAAGCAATAAATTAGCTCTTAATAACAAAGTAAATCGTTATCCCGTCGGAAAACGTTCGTGAGTGATTATAGTTCGAGCCGCACGTGGAGGATACCATTTTGTAGAGGATGAGACGTCCGTCAATTTGATTCTCACTTCGGTCAACCACCGGCCGAGTTTTTGGTGAGATAAAGATAAATGTTTTTTTTTTGAGTAAATAACCCCAGCTTAGTTTTTAATTTTGTCTCAGGGTTTCAGAAAAAATCTGGAATAAACATAGGTTTCCTTGTTCAAATTACTAAGTAAAATATATTTTTTTTTTTATTAGAGGGTTCTCTCACAAATTTAGGGTTTTTAGTAGGGCCGGCGAAACGTAACTGGCATTTAATTCAGTTATTGTAAATATATTTGGGGTCTTTGGAGTTACAACAACCTTAATATAATTAATTAAGACTAGGCCGATTGGTTTTTTTTATATTACATCTTAGTAAGGTAGCCTTTGTTTTTCCGTACTATTTCCGTGGAATAATTCGGTTTTTTGTTTATTGACTAGAACACTGCTATCAAAAATCTACCGGTACTTGAATGGTAGTAGCATTTTTGTAGACCAATTTATTTCGTTATTGGTACAAGGTGACACAGAATAACGGGAATTTTTAAAACCTGGTTTCAACAAGTTGGAGCGACATCACACACTGCACGGAAATCAATAGAAGCCGTGCGAGAATTGTTCGGTAACCGTGTGATCTCAAGATTCGGTGGCCGCCTAGATCGCCAGATTTATCCGTTTGTGATTTTTTCTTGTGGGGCTACCTCAAGAGTAAAGTGTACACGACTCGACCAAAAACCCTGAATGAGTTAAAACAGATAATTCGGGATGAAATTCACAGTGTCCCAGCTGAGATGTTGCAGCGGTCAATGAGGAATTTTAACAGCAGATTTTAAGAATGGCAAGTTTTAAGGTTTCAATTACTATGAATAAAATTTATTTCTTTTATCACTTCTAGTTTTATTGGATTGTAAAAAAGTTCCCGTTTTTTTGTATCATCCTGTATTTATTATTTTGGGGAATAATTTAGTTTTCTTTTTGATTAAAAAAATATTACAATAGAAAGCTTACCGGCAACCGAATTTTGTGGTAGAAGTGTAGGTCATTTTTTTGTTATGAAAACTGTAACTTATTTTCCTTAATGTTTTTTTTTATTATTTTATATTTAACTGCTTAATTTGACTGTTCTATTCGTTAGTTTGTAATATCATTTCTTTTGTCATTTTGTTTTTCAAATTTTAATAAGCTAATTTTTTGTTTTTTTTTTTATACGTTAATATATTTGTATTCCAAAAGGATTCAAACCTTTTATTTGTCGATCTTACTACCCTACTCGGTGGGCCCTCCAAGTTAAGCCAGGGCGAATTATACGTCCCTTATGGACAGAGGTGCCTAAAACAAATTGTCAAAAATTTTGACCGCTCAAAAAGATTTATCGATTAGCCAGTAAATGCTAACTTTTTTTAGTAGCAATAGAAGTTATACGCTGACCTCCGAATATATTAACAATTTTTTTCTTTGAAATAAGAATCGTTACATTTAATCTATCATTCAAAGAAGTACTATTTAAAAGTATATTAATTGTTATACTGGTGAAAAAATATTATTACTATTATTATTATTATTATTATTATTATTATTATTATTATTATTATTATTTTTATTATTATTATGTTTAAGGGGGTTATTACAATCACATATCACTTTCAATATTTAAGCACTTGTTTTGAAACCTTGACTATGTCACAAAGTCTAGATATTGCTTGATTATGGTCTGAATCCGCTTGGCCAACCTCAACGAGATCATCCAGTATTATATTAAATATTGTTTTGGTGTTCTTAAATAATAACCTTGCGTAATTTACGCAGATGGTTAAGCGAGAATGCAAAACAAGATTTACTACACAAAATCATTATCAAATACGAATAGATTTATGAAATATTTGATGGATTTGGAAAAATATACAGGGTATCAGGGAAAATAATGCACATATTTATGGATGAAGTATAAAAATAAATTTTTTCTTTAAACTCGACCATTTTTAAAGAATTATATATTAGTATTTGACATCTCTCCAAATGTTATATTCTGAAGAAAACAGTAACTTTATATATCCAAATTCTCGGTTAAAAAGTCCATTAACAATAAAATCTTCTGGTCAAAATAAGAAAAACAAGTAATTAATTAATTGTTCAACTTTTGTGAGGAAATTTTCAATTAAATCAATCGTCAAAAATATTTTCTTCTTTTAAGGTTATGAACAAAATTTCTAGAAACGTTGCACAACAAAGGGTGTTTTTATTTTTTAAAGATATTTTGGCGATGTTCACCCTTCACAGGTCAAAATTCAAGTGTCAAATTTTGACAGTTAATTAATAGATTTTTGGGGATTATAATTCTCTAAAATATTAATTTATAACAAATTATCTGATATGTTGAAATTTTTTTAAATATTAGTACATGTTATCCTATGACATCTTTACATACATAATTCTTCTCAAACATAATTACAAATTAAGAAAGCTCATATTTTCTTCTTTATAATAATAATAATATTTTTAAACACAGTATATTCTTTATTAAGATTTTTTTAAATATTCTATGTCATGTTTTGGTATTTTGTAATTCAAATATCTTCAATTTTATTCATAATTTGTTGCAAATCACTCGTAAACTCAATTCAACACTAATAATATAATTGATATTTGATTTTTGTTCAACATTTGCAAAGCTGTATTTTAAAATTTCAAAATAATATTATTATACTTAGATGTGAACTAGTCAATTAACATCATGCTAGAGTTTATTATGTAAAATTTTAATGTCTGATTTATAGTAAAAAAATGATTATATAATAAGTTTCCAATACTGGCTTTTCTTTATCTTTATTCAAAAAATTTTTAAAAACTCGTCATTTTGATTATTTTTCCGATTAAGTTTGAAATTTTTTTATTAATATTCTTATTGAATTTTATTTACTATGAATTTGTTTCAACCAACTATGTAAAAATTTTTGTTTCAAAACATTTTAATTTATTAGCCAAATCAGAATTTCATTATTTTGAATGTCCAATAATGTTATAAAATTAATTTGGCATATTAAATTTTCAAATTCTTTAATAATAAAAATCCTATTACAATATTTATATTAAAAAAAACTTTTTTATTAAATAATTAAGAAAGAGCCCCTGAGACAGTCTTTATCAAAATACACATTGTGAAATTGTAGAATAAAAAACGCCTGATTAAATTATTATTAAATTTTTAATAGTTTTAAACTAAATAATATATGTATAGAGGCCAGTAATTTCTTCTGATCAAATTTTAAAAAAAATGCCTCCACTGACATTTTTCATATTAAAAGAACAATTTTGGAAAATATTTAATAAAATATATTATCCCCCAGGTTGAAAAAGTCTTGGAGAACGCTGTTTAAAAATCTGTGAAAATCGAGAACAAAAAATTACCCAAATGTGGTATTTTAGTAAATACATTTTTTAAGAGAATTTACACTTTTTCCGGAAAAACGTTTTATTAAATTGGATTTTTTATTCTTCACTTATTCCATAATGATAAGGACGGTTTTTAATGAAAAATGGAAGTACAACATCTTGATTTTTAATTTAAATATTTTTCTACAATTTCATATTTTTTATTTGACAATAATTCTGCTCTAAAACGTTACTTTACAGCACTTGTACAAAAAAATTAATGTTTCCAATTCATTTAAAATTGTGTCAAATTATTTGAAAAAGGCATGATATTTTCATATTTTCAATATTTTTTATTTTTGAAAGAAATGTGGTCAAATAGGAAATTAACTTTAAAAAAAATATTTTTATTCTTATTTTATTACTTTTAAATTTCAAACTTTTTGTTAATTTTTTTATTAAAAAAAGATGCATTTTATAAGGAATTTTGGTAACGATAATTCACTGTAAATGAGAAAGAATTTCTTTTCAATCACCAGATCCGCTTTGAATAACTACTATTTCTTCTCTTTTTCCAATACCTTCAATTTAATTATCTTAATTGAACTTGATTTAATGTACGTTCTGATTGAACAATTATACCGTTGAAAACTCATTACTAAACCTTTTAAATTATTTTTTTTAATTCGTTTACCTTTCAAGTATTAATTGGAAAGCGTGAAAATCTCTGATCACTGTCTGCTACTTTTTTAATTAATTGATTATAGTTCTGGCAGCAAGAATCCATACAGTTCTAATTTTTTACTGCTAGGATATAAAGTTTAAGGAATATTCTATAGAAATCCATTTAGTGGAATCGCAGAAAAGAAATTGCTTTATTGCAGGAAACAACAAGTTCGTGGGACGTTATTGTATAAATTATAATTTGGAATTATTTAAAAAAAATTCAGTGCAGCACTAATTCTTTCCCAACAAAATGAGAGTTTTGTTATTAAATTATTTTTATATTGCTTTCGCTACGTTGAGTAGTTGAGTTACCGTGCACACCTCACTTCCTGAAAAAGCCGCTCAAACATGAAACGGTCCTTCGGAAGCAGCAATCCTCATATAACACTTATATTACACTTCTAATAGTTTTGATAGTAAATAAAATACAGATTGTTCAAAAATTTAGATTTTTTGCCTCCCAATTAAAAAAATAGATCCATGTATTAAAACACAATTTTTTGTAAGATGTTAAAGTCTATATCAACAAAATTCTAATTGTAGTAACTTTATGCTCCAACTGGTATCGCTCTAAAGTCTATAATACCTTCGAAATACTCCGTATTTTTCTTGGATGACAATTGAAAAAAATTAATAAGTTTTCTCGATATTTACTTAGACCCCGACTCTTTTCAGTCACTAAATGAGACTTTTGCAAGATTTTTACAATTTTGCAAAGTTTTTATATACAGCACGAGTCGTGTTAACTTTATAACTACGTTCTATAAACAATTGCTTGAAACCCGACCTAAATAACATAACATAACCTCAGTTTTATTACTAAATTACTAAAGTAGAGAGCTTTTTTATTAAATTATTTGTATGTTTCTACTTGCCCAATTAAAACATATAAACAAAATATACGTAGAATATTAAGAAGATATATCAAGAACATTAGTAATTTAATTATCTACTGCAATAGGTTCAAAAATATCTCGAAGACATTCTATACAAAAATCCACTCCATGAATTCTCAAAAAAAAAAATACCTACGCCCTTGCAATAAACGTCAAGATCGCGGAGTGTTTTTTTATTAGATCAGCAACTAATGGAGATTCATTGTGAAAATGATACTGAAGTAATTTTTACTGAAAGTAAATTTAAGTGTTGAAAGTATAACATTACGGAATCCATTAGAGCGGCGCAAAACGAGACCAGCAAGAACAAGAGATTTGAGTTCATAAAAATACATTTAAACGTTTATTGAAAATTTTTGAATTATTTAGTAGTGAACAAAATGATGGCTTCCAATTTTTGTCTGATAAATAGTAGAAAATAAAATTCAGGATTTCCAAATTCATTACGTAATTATATAGTTTGCTTTCACTATTGGTTACAGTTTTCTATAGCTTGGTGTTACACTTCGTTGTTGTAGGCATGTTTGCGTGCTCACTACACGCTCAGAACTGACAAAGCCGACGTGCATACTAGAGACACTGTGTAAAGCTTTCAACAATAAGAATAAATGTTAACTAGAAGATACAAAATAACATGACATTAACATAATTAGAAAATTTCAAATTTAATCAAACGAATAATTGAATGGAATTGAATGGTAGACAAAAATATATATTAGAAACATGCTATATTATCATTTAACTTAATGGTTTAACTAGAATCAGAAATACTATATAATGAATTCTAATATGATGTCATTTGGGTAGTTCATCAAAAGTATATTAAAATTATTTTCAATTTCAGAATAAAGTAATTTTTGAATAAAAATATTAAAAATAAATCGTATTATTTTTGTGAAATTAAGTTTATAACGAAATTGCAATAAATTGTGAATTGAATTAAAGATATTTTTTAAGTTTTTGAAATACAAAACATGATATTGAATAATTAAGAATATTTTAATAATTAATGTACTATACAAAAGTATATTACAAGCATTTGAAAAAAAAAACAAGGAGCTTTGTTAATCTGTAATTATTATTATTTTCAAGCAATCATGTATTTAAAGACATAAGAGTTAAAATTTAGAAACTTTGTAAAATTTTTCAAAAAGTGTGCCAAATTGTAAAATATTGTTTTTTTAATGAGCTGTGCCCAAAAATATATAAATTAATTGTCAGAAATTACCACTTTAAATTTGGCTTGCCAAGGGTGAATTTCGTCGATGTAGTTTAAAAAAGCAAAGGACCCTTAGTTAATAATAATGAAATTATGGAAATTCTAAAAGATATTGTACTTAATCATGAACACTAAGTATAAGTTTCGTTATAAAGGATGAACAATTAATTACCTGTATTCCTTTTGTTCTTCGGAATTTATAATTATATAATTGTGGATGAATTTATTTTATTATGTAATAAGTACCTGAAATAAAAATTAACCTTGAATTTAGACAAGTTTTGAAAAATTGGTGCGAACCCTTTAGAAGAAGAAAAAGGCGTTAGTGCTCCAAAATGAACAATTTTTGTATTAATTCCACGCGACTTTAAATAATTTGGCTCTAACTTCGAACCAATGCATACAAGGGAGAGGGTCGTATTCAAAGAGATTTAACGTATAATATTTTTATTTGTTTTATTTTATTTTAATTTTCAAGTTTAGAAAATGTCTGAAAACTATTTGTATTAGATATAGATTAGATAATATTTTTCTTGCATGAATTTGAAAGGGTCGATAATTGATTTAAAATTATAGTTGTTTTATATTTATATTTTTTTTAATTTTTATTGGTTTTGACGTTGTACAATTTTGGTAACCGTTTAATTTTCAATCATTTATTTCAAACTCATTAAATAGATAATAAAGTGTCCTTTCCCATACTTCATCCGATCTTTCCTCATAAATTTTGCACGGCATTTTCCTCCCCATATTTGATTTTATTTCGTCATGGCCCTGTTTCGCTAACATACAGGAATGTTGGCCTTAAAATTGTTTTACAAATTATTTTTTTCATTGTGCGTGATACATTTAATTTCTGAGAATGTTTGGAACCGAAGCTGCATATCTATCACTTTTGGAAACGATTTCCACTTCTTCTTCGCATTTATTCATTTTCCTCCATATTTAATATGTTCCGACTCTTATTATTTTTTATCTCAAATATTATTTCTTGTACTTCTTCTTCCATTGGTTTTGCATCAACTGTCTCGCCGATTTCCTCATTTTCACTTGTTATCTCGTTAATCTGCGGCTGTGTGGCGTTTACCACTTTTAGTATAAATTCTTCTAATTTTATATCAATTTTTAAATTCTGCATCCATGTAAAATTGTCTTATCTCTTTTTTTCTATATTTTCTTCAATTTTTTTAATTATATCTTCTTGTTATTTCCTTTACATTTTTTAGTTAGTTTCCTGTGTTCTTCGCATTTTCGTTGGTTAATTTCGCTGCGTGATTGTAAGTACTTAACTTTCAACTTCTTTTATTCTGTAATTGCTTCTTTGCAAAAACTCTTCAACCATTCCTTCTTCCTTTTACATCTTTTCTACTGTAAATTGATTTCTGTCGCTGTTTTCATTGAATTTTCTATATTCATCCATTTTTCTTCTGTTGTTAATTTCTTTTCTGTTATTAGTAGTTTGTCAATATCGGTTATATATTCTCTTTTTAATTCAGCAGCAAATTTTAACATTTCTTTTACTTTTTATATTTTTTGTTTATTGCCTGTCTCTAGATTTATGATAAGAAACAAATGATCGAAATTTATATCTGCTCCTCTATAAATTCTTTCCTTCCCGACCAGTTTTGCATTTTCTTCATTACTTAATATTATGATTTGTTTGTGTCAGTCAGCGGTTTTGTCAAAATGCATTCGTAGATATTTTCCTTCTAAAATGCGTGCTCATAATCTTTTAATTTATTTTTCTATTGCAAGTTGTATAAGCCTCTAACCATTATTATTATTATTATTATTATTACTTTTGTTGTGCTTACGTTCCTCTCCTGTTGTGCATTTAAGTATTTCGTTGTCCACTTTCACATTTGCATCTCCTGCAAAAATTGCTTCTAATGTATTGTAAAACAAATATTTTTAAGAGATATAAAAGAACATGGTAATAAGATACGATAATATCAGCCTTGTTTTAATCCTTAAGTGTTTAATTTATTTTCATATTTTATCCTTGCCTAATAACGAACTATTTTATTTTATAAAACCCGTCTTTAATGTAAATAAATGTCTAATAAATTGTCGTTTATTACATGATTCCCAAAAAGGATTTTAATTTTTAATAAATAAGAAAGATATCTCTTTTAGGCAGACAAGATATATAAAAAAAAATTTCCCTTGACAAAAAAAGGAAATAATGCAGTGAATGAAGGTTTATTAATGTCGTTAGCAGGTAAATTTTAAATGGGAATATATGAAACTTTGTCAAATAAAGCCGCGTCATTAAATCCTTTGAGCCCTTTTCGTTAAAATATAACTACATTCACTGAAAATACCTCCACAACAGAGTAATTCACCGGAATGAGTTCTTTGCGTTGTCTCACCGAATATATGGAATTTTTTATGATGGCATTTTCTTCCCTCGGATCATAAACAGGTTTATGGGCCAAATTTTTTAAATAACATTTTAGTAAGTTGTTCTGGAAAACCCCAGTATATGTGTATATATTTTCGGTAACAAAATTTCTCCTTTTAAAGTCTTAACCTTTTTTCCTTAAGTATTCTTTCTTGCACTGAATTTTAAACAGAAAAATTATTTTCGTTCTAATACATTTTCTAACACTTCAAATTTATGAACGTATTGACAACAGCGCAAAATAACAAAATTCACCCAACAACTAAATAAAACCAACATATCACTATTTCACTTCTCAATTAACTTGTCCTTTTCCTAAAAACTTGAATGATTTCTGGATTAATCGATATGAGGGGTTAACTTCAACTGATTTCAAAAATGTTTTTTTTGCTTTAATCTCAACTTCAGGCGTTAAATCTTTGCTTGTAATGCTCTCATTAGTGTTTTATGACTTTTTTTATTATTACCGATGTTTTGGCTTTTTACAGTTCTATCCCTTTGGGTTCAAGAATTTTATAGGCTTACAATTTGTTACGGGTTAAAAGTGCCTACCTAAAAAATGAAAAATATCAACAATAAAATAATCTCAATTTCTTAGAATTAATTCCAAGGTAATTCTATAAATTGCTTTATTTAACAAGTCCCTGTACCGATTTTCTCCTTTTATACTTTCTAAGTCCAAATATTTCCCTGAGACAGAATTAAATGCTTAGTAAACAATAAATATCAAAATAGAATTATAATTTGATTTATGACCATCAGTCAAAAATCTTAACTTATTCTTCTTTTGTCTGATCTCAAAACATACCCCCTAAATTATTGAGATAAGAGTTACCTTTGATACCTTTTAAAACCAGTCTTTTATAACAAAAAAGAATCATAAATTTATTGTTCAAATATACAATTTGGCAACCAGATATTGTTATTAAATTGGGGTGCAAATAATAGAACCAAAAAATTTGGTGGTAAAAAATGCCGAACACAAAGGTCTTTTCAGATGAAAACCCCAAAAAATCTCTAATTCCCCGTCCAGTTCTTCTCAGGCATCCATATTTTATAGAAATTACAATAGTAGTGAAAACTATTAATATTTGTATGTTTGTTTCTCTATTCATTTTCATTGACTAAAAACTACTCAGTTTACCATTTATTTTTGACTGGAGATTAATGTTTTATAAAATGATGGTCTAATGATTAACAACTCTTACTACTAGTACACACAACGTCAAAAGTCTTGGACCCCCACACAGTTTGGTTTAAGAAATATTTTGATAGAAAAACAAAATATATTTAAAAAAGTATATTGTTTTCTGAAGTTATTTTTTGTGAAAGGAGTATTTTCCACAAACTGGGATACTTAGAAAATTAAAAACTAACGAATTGTGTGAATTTGTTGACAAAATGTATTGAAGCAAAAAAAGTAATGAAACATGTTGCACACTGACTAATAGTCGGTATGACCTCCTCGGCGTTGCAATAACATATTGACACGTCTGTGCATTGAAATAATCAAGCGGTTGATAGTGTCTTGTGGAATATTGTTCCATTCCTCTACCGCCGCTATGACTAACTCATCTGCAGTCTGGGGTGTGTTGATTCGATTGTGAATGGCTGTAGCAATGTAATCCCACATGTTTTCAATAGGATTCATATCAGGCGAGTTGGCTGGCCAATTCAGTCTATTGATATGTCCTGCTTCAAGTGCATCCTGAACCCTTCTTGCGCGATGTGGTCGGGCGTTGTCGTCCATAAACACAAAATTTTCGCCTAATTCGTTTCCTATGGGATAGATAATGGGTGTAATAACTTGTTCGACGTAAATTTGGCTGGTCATATTCTGTGGAATGCGAATTAATGGGGTACGGTGGTTAAACATTATTCCCCCCCAAAACATTACGGTACCCCCTTAATAGGGAGCAACTTCGCGGACGAAATTAAGTCTCTGTTGACGACCTGGTTCTCTCCATACTCTTTGCCGATTGTCATCACTCACCAGACCAATTCTGGTTTCGTCTGTAAATAACACCCACCTCCACTGCTGCAAAAGCCAACCCCTGTGCTCTCGCGCCCACTGAAGACGTGCTGCACGATGTCTTGGAAGTAGAGTGGGGACCCGTAATGGTCTTCTAGCACGTAAATTTGCATAATGGAGTCGTCTTCGAATTGTAGGTGTCGATATAACACGGCGAAAGGTACCCTGAAAGTGACTCCTAAGAGCTGAAGCTGAAGCTGTGCAGTCTGCGGGCATATTGCACCAAATAACGATCCTCCCTTTCGCTAGACACTCGAGGACGTCCACTACGTGGTCTGTTTTCCACTGTATCAAATTCTTGATATCTGTGTACTATTCGCACAACAGATGATCTAGGAATGCCCAAGATTTCCGTTATCTGATGATTAGAGTGTCCTGCATCGTGTAAAGCAATAATTCTTGCTCGAATAAACTGAGAAATTTCACGTCCTGGCATTATAATCCACAAAAATGAAAAGAAATAATACACTAGTCACTTGGCTGAATATGCTATCACTGCCAATATTTCTAAAAACATTGATAATAAAGTAAGGATTAGTTATCGACATCTTTTTATTGCCTTTTTTGTTCCTTAAATACATGTAATTTTTTACCACAGTAAGAAAAATAACTGGGTTTAATCAAATCATTTGATATATAGGGGGTCCAAGACTTTTGACGTTGTGTGTATTTCAATGATGTTTTTATGCCCAAAAGACCATCTGTAGGGGAGGATTTCGTACCCTTTTCCTAGTGAATTTCAGGACTGAGTCGAGTTTGAATGATTTTGTCAAAATTAATTGGAGGTCGCTAATTACTTGATTACTCAATAAAAATAAGTAACTGCAGAGACAAAAACAATAACTGGCTCAAGCAATAAAGTCTGTCAGATTTAAAAAAAATATATTACGTTTAGGAAAATTATGTAAAAGCGGAGAAATTCGAATTTTCGACAAGATTGTCCTGCAACTAATCTATAAAAAAAACTACTAAATTAAAAAAATTAAATCTTATATTGAGTTAGACAGTAGAAAACATTAATTCGGAACTTATATCAAATAAGCGATAATGCCGATAGATCCAAATATTAAACTTGGTTTCCAAACAGGTTTTCAAAATGCAAAATCCAAATAGCAAGAAATAGTAATGAAATATTTTTAAAAAGATTTTGTTAAATATTTATTGCCACAAATTTTTTAATATTTTTTTAATATTATCTTCATATATTAGTAAACTATTAGTTTTAAAATATTATGTAAATATTGTAAACAATTGTTACAATAGATTTTTAAATATTTATTAAATTTTAGGTTAATATATACATTTATGCACTATTATATTTATATTTTCTTTTCCATTAATATTACCAAAATTTTATAGTCAAGATTTTATTGAATCCTCTCCAAATTTTCGTATTTTACGTCAAAATCTCGATTTTAAAGTTAATATTTTGATAAGTATCGATTTTAATGCAGAATTATTAAAATATCGTATTATTTCAAGATTTCGCTTTTAAATGCCAGATTTTAATAAATCTTCATGTTGAAGTTCAGACAGATTTAAAATTATTCTCGATTTTAGATTAGAAATTAAAAATTTTTTTTATTGAATCTCGATTTTTTTTTGTTTCAAGATCTCAACTTTTGAATTCGAATTGAAATCTCGAAAAAATATTACAAAAACCTCTTTTACTTTAAATCATTGTACTGAATTTTAATAAATCTTGTCTTTGAAACAGAAATCTTAAAATATCTCATGTTTCCCTTCATGATCTTGCAATTTCGTAATAAAGAATTTTAAAGTCGAGATTTTATTGAATCTTTTATACGCGAAAATAATGCGCGTTTTTATGGATGACGCATACAAACGTATGCAGAATAAAATGTTTTTATAAAAAATATACAGATTTTATTTCTTTTCATCATTCACGGTGCAATTACTTTTATTCACGCACTCCATAATTACTCAACTTTGACTGAAGTAATTAAGCTTCTACCGAGAGAGATAATCAAAGCGCGGAAAAAACAAACCAAAGAGAAATTATAATGGTGTGAATGGAAAACCGAAAGCATAACCTGTAAAAACGCATCAAACAATTACCAGCTTATAGATTTGTAGTATATTTCCAGGGTAAAATAGTTGAGGTACGAATATATTTTTATTGTTTTTGGAAGTACTGGCCACGATGATCGATGTACTTTTGCATACGCTTAAACCAATTTTCAAAGCACTTAATCCACTCGGAATGAGGTATCTCCACAACATGGTTTCTGAACGCTTCAACATCTTGTTCGGGACGCAGTTTGTTCTTCACGGGTGGAAACAAAAAGAAATCACTGGGTACCAAATCGGGGCTGTACGCCGGATGATCTATCAATTCGATGTTTTCAAATAATCGCTTGTTTGAGCCGATGTGTGAGAGCTCGCATTGTCAGGATGAAGAACGATCCGGTGTCTCTTGTTCATTTTCCTTATTACATCGAAGACTTCTGGGAAACAGATGGTTGTATCATACTCACAATTGAATGTTCTTCGATTCTCTAAAGACACTGTTTCAATATGACTAGTTTTTCGCAAGAAACAGGTGACCAGGTACTTCGTATGCGAACAACTTTTGTTGGATGTAGTCTGCCTTGAAACACCCATACAATCGACTGTTGCATACTTTCTGACTCATACGAATATATCTATGATTCGTCATCTGTCACGATTTTATAAACGTCTTTTGAAGCACCGAGACTGTATTTCTTGAGAATTTCTTTGCACCAATCCACACGAACCTTATTTTGAACGATTGTCAAATTATGCGGGATCCAACGCGAACATAACTTTCTTACAGCTAAGCGTTAATGTAAAATTGAATATATGCTGGTGGAACTAATGCCTGGGGATGCCTCAATCTCACAATATGTCAAATAACAATCTTGCTTTATTGTTTTGTACACAACATCGATATTTTCTGGACTATAACCGACTACCTTCACGAAACGAACCACGACCTCTATTGAACTCACTATACTAGCAATACACACTTTTTCAAAATTTCAAATTTTCAACTCAATATAAAACAAACAAATAGCGTCCGTATTACAAAATGTTGTAAGTAGGTCAAACGTTAAAAATGTCACTCAATAGAAATGTCACATGTCATCAGTATTTCCAGTTCACTAAATATCAAAAGTAACCCTCGTATCGTTGGCTCTCAATGAATCCACCTAAAACTAGTCCGTTATTTGTTTCAGATCGAACAAACTCAAACCGTTCTGGTTATCCATCACCGAAAAGGAAACGCTTCCGGTATTGGACTTCCTGTCGGCGGCGCTGCTTTCCGCAGAGTACGATCGTGCCTTAAGCAGGGCGCTCGCGATGCCCGAGTGCTCCGTTGTACCCTTTTTCGGCGCCTTCCTCAGGGAGCTCAGGGAGATCCTGTCGGCGGGCGAGCCTTGCGGCGGGCCACCTGCACCCGGGGAGCACCTGCCGCCTCCGGGCAAGTCGTCGAAGGGGCAACAAGGACACAGGGACCAACATCATCAGCAGAGACAAGTGGTAGGTGAGAGTACGCTATGTGTGTTTTGTGTTTCAAAATATGTTGAGGCCTGAAACTGGTTATTTTAGAGACTAAAGTACCACTTTTACTCTTTTGAGGATGGATTTTTTTACAGTTGGTTATGTACTGGTCTTACAAAATATATTACCCTTGGTGATTCTCTTACAACAAATTTTACACTCTGGATTGGTATATAATATACAGAGTGTGATATATGATTTTTTCAAGAGATATTAAAAATTGATTAAGGAAACTAGTAGACGGATTAATGCTTCTCATTTTAAAATGACTTAGAACTGTACTTTGTCTTACTACGGTATAAATTATAAGTCATGCCTAATTTTTGATCAAAACTACAAAAAGTGTCCCTCAGTGATCAGTATATTGTCGGCTATTTATACTTTCTAAAACATTAAATGATCCTGTGCGTCTTATACTGACTAAATAATAATAATAATATATATATATACGAGGATGTATCAGAAAATAACGAAACTGATGCTATAGTATAACAATGAAACATTTATTTAAAAAATTTCAACAACTCTCCTTCAAAGTACTCTACATTCTGTTCAATACACTTATCCCATCGCTTTATCCACTTGTCATAAACTTCTGAGAAACCATTTTTTGATAGTCTGTTTAGTAAACCCATCACAGCGTTGTTGAGCTCTAAATCTGGCTCAAATCTTCGATCTCTCAATTCTTTTTTTACTTCAGAAAACAAATGGAAGTCACGTGGAGCAAGGTCGGGAGAGTAAGTGGGGGGGGGTGAACCATAATTTCTACCCCTAATTCTTCAATTGTTCGTTGACAAATCGCTGATTTGTGAGCCGGAGCATTGTCGTGATGCAGCGTCCAACCAAAGTCTTCATAAAGCGGTTTTTTCTTTAATTTTGCCTCTAAGGGTCCTCGAAGTACATTAGAATAGTACTCCCCAGTTATTGTATTTCCTCTAGGTACAATGTGATCGTAAATAACGCAACATTTATCAAAAAAAAAATCGAGTGCATCACTTTACCAGCGCTTTTAACAGTTTTGGCCTTCTGCGGTCTTGGACTTCTTTTATGCTTCCATTGCATACTTTAGAGATTTCAATTCAGGATCGTAATGATAAAACCAACTTTCGTCACATGTAACCAGATAATTTAAAAACTGTGGATTAAGTTGCAGTTGCCTTTTCCGCTGCTGACAAATTGTCACTCGATTCGCTTTTTGTTCATTGGTCATCACTTTTGGAGTCCATCTTCATGAATAATTTTTTGAGTGGAACATATTAACAATGTTAGAAATTCGTTTCATGCCAATTCAGCAATCAATTTGTATCAATTATCAAGTCT